>VDFB02144799.1:0-11048 GCA_007258455.2 Sequoia sempervirens
TTGCAACCATAAATATAAATGCAAGTAATACTATATCTATATTTAAATATATACAACTATGCAGATATATATATATATATAAGAAATTTTATCATACACACACATATATATATTTATATATTTATATATATATAAGATTATATATTTAGCAAATGGAGCTTTAACAAAGCCGTATAGACGGCCATTATATTTTTTTGTTCCGCTGTTAAGAAATTGTGTTTGGGTGTGTTGGCAGGGATGAGGGGAAGGCTTACGCCTTCCCTTCCCTACCCCTGCGTCTCTGCCATGGGGAGGGGCTGCAGGTGGGGGCCAGCGTCCCCCCCCCCCACAGGTCGTAGCCTGTGGAGGAGGCACTGCCACCCATAGGCAGCACCTTCCTCATGGAAGGCCAGCAAGGGTTATAGAAATTGTTGATTTTTTTAAAAAAAACAATAAAAACTTTCACTATTCGCTGGGGAAAAGAAATGTGTTTTTATAAAGATTTACATATATAAAATAAATAAATATATATATATATATATATATATTTGCATATATATGTATTTATATATATAAAAATATATATACAACATTACCGATACTATTGATTGTAAATGTCTTTACTATACCTTATTTTCTCCAATCTGGACTTTTCTCCAAGAGATTATTTTGGTCATTTTCGGAAAACTATTGCCTTGCACAGAGAAAATTAATAAGCTTGAGACTTAAATGAATATATATACATAATCTTGAATATTTTATTTTATCTTTTTACTATTCAAATTACAGTGTATCTGCAATATAACATTCTTTTTGTTTATCATTATTACCATTGGATTCTTATCTATAACTGGAGAGTAATTATTCAAATCTTATTGTATTTACCTCCTTATTAAATCAAGGTTTAGTATAACCACACATAAATATATGCCAATTGACATTCACCTTTATTTTGTGTGTTTTTAGTTATATATTCCAATAATCAGGAAAACTATTTGTTAATGATATTGCAGCTTTAGTGGATTTCCTTCCAGCTCAGCCCTATTAAGGAAACATAAATTAAATGATAGCCCATTGGCTATTTAATTTATATTCGTTGTTTTTGTATTAACTTCATTTTGATTATGGCCGACATGAGAAGATACGAATTCATCTTGATAGTCAAATCTTTTATTAGAAGACATTTAATAATTGTTTATTAATTGAGGCCGACTTCCATTTATGAAGAGACGCAATTTCTTGGAGCCGACATCATGTATCTTAGAGTCACGTTTTTTTTAATGGAGGCCGACATGAAGGATTTGAAGGGATGTGTCTCTCCCATTCATTTGTATATATTCACATTGATTCGTCCATTGTAATCCTCCAGATCAGTTCGGTTATTCACATAAGTTCAATATCATCTAGTGCACATTATCATCAAGGGCGAAGTTCCATTCAAGTGCGAATATCTTATTAGGAGACTGTGAATCATTAAAGAACAAGAGATTGCGAACTCTGTCAAATCAGATCTCTGTCAAGAGTGAATTCTGTCAAGTGTGAATTATCATCAAGGGTGAATTTTTGTCAGGCGCAAACTGTCAAGGGTAAATAGTCAAGTGCGAATTCTGTCTAGTGCAAGTTCGATTCAAGTCAGGTGCGAATATTCTCAAGTGTGAATTCTGTGAGGTCAGTTTTCTGTAAATTCCTCAAGACCAGATTGCGAATTGTTCAAGGTCAGTTTGTAAGTCATTCAGGGGCAGTCTGCGAATTCCTATAAGACTGAACTTGAGTCTTAAAGTGCAACAGTTTGGTTCTGTTCTTCATTCTGTTCAAGGTGCTGAATATTGGTCTATGTTAGGCCTCATTGTAATGTGTATAGTTGCCACTGATATCATAAATATAAGAGAGATCTTTGTTGCTGGGTTTTTTTCTCCCTCAAGAGGAGGGTTTTCCCAGGGTATCTGCTGTGTTATTTTGTCTGATTTTGAATTATTTTCTGTGCATTTAATCTGTTCACCTAAATTTTACACTATTCACCTATGTGAAGTAACAATATACCTTTGAATGTATACAATTTATAAAAATAAATTATAATAAATGTATATAAACATATATAGGCAAATACTAAATATTTTTATTTCGGACTAGAAGAGACAAATTATCCCTATTTATTTTACTATCAGTGGATCCAATACTATATTGGATTGTTATTTCTGTAATCTAAAAAGGCACTAGAAATAGAATTTTGATTTTACTTTTATCAGTAAATATCTAATTGTTAATTTAGTAAATAGCTGATTGTTAATTTAGTAATTTACTGAATGACAATTTTATTTTTCTTTAAATAAGCTTCTTATTTTTTTTACAAAAAGTATTTTACCTTCAAAATACATGCAAGGATATGAATTATTGTTATGAAAACCAGATTGTGATAAAACTGTGAATAACATGGTGTTTTTTTTTTATTTGCATGAAATGGTAAACTCTGGAAAGTTACAAATCTGTGTTAAGACATGAGCATTTTATGGGATTATATATGGGAAGTTTATTTTCTGAAAAAGGAAACATGGAAATTTTGAATGTTATATGTTACTGTAAATGTTGCATAGAAAATGCTTGAGTTTATGCAATTATGTGATTTATGTGAATTTATGCATTATGAGCAGACTTCCGAGACAGGATGCCGAAGGTGGACCCACAGAGATGATAGTTTTACCTTTTCTAAAACTATCATTTATTTTATGTTTAAGCTTGGCCAAGCAATGTACCATTGAAATAGATGGAATAAAAGCCTAGAATTAAATGTTATGTAGATCTCTGCCACCTGCTGTTTGCAAGAAATATGTCATTCTTAGTATAGGAATGCATATAGGCATCAAGTTTGCATTGAGAGTTCCCTCCTACGGTATTGTTCCAGGTTGCTAGGCTTCTCGAGTAGGGTCGGGGATTTCTTTGAGATAGGAAGAAACCCGGGGAAGTCATGTGCTTCGTGGTTGGGTGGAAAAGGCACCTTAACCGCACTCTTGGCCCTCAATGCAAGAAGACCAGTGGAGTCAAGGCGGATGAGGATCAGAGCTTTACTTTGTCATGGATATATCTCTTATACTATTTCTTTATGGCTTGCATAGCCCATTTGTACACTGTAACTTTATTTCATGAATATAACATTTATGTAGACTTGTTTATTATATCACTGAAATAGATGATTTGTTTATTGTATCATTGAAATAGATGATTTGTAACACCTTTATTGGTGTATGTACATTGATAATGATATATGAAATTTCTTTGAGCATTTGTGGATAACTCATGGCATACATGTTATGGATATATCATGTTATAAATGTACCTCTATCTCCTTACTTGAAAAGAATGTTACTCATTTACTATATTTTGTATGGAATGGAAATCTTTTGGTCCTTACACAAAATCAATTAAAAATTATTTTAATGTTCCATTTTGTGGGGCCCCATGCCACTCTTAGCCCTATATGAGCAAAAAGAAGCCTCCCTCTTTCATTGTAATTCATTTTTACATGCCAAAAATATTTACAGCTAAGTTGAAGGAAATAACAATCATTTTGGGCAAGGTTTGAAGGTGTGGTTAAAGAAATCAAAACTAGGGCAGCATCAGTGAGTAGTGAGATAGCAAAAGAAACAGAAGATGTAAGTAATTCTTTTATTTCTTTTCTTTTCTTTGTTTGTTTTCAAAGTTTTAAAGAAGAAATGTTTGATTTCCTTATACTTTTTCTATTTTCAGCTTGCACTTGCATTGCTTTTTCAAAAATAACATGGGCAACAATAGTGAAAGTAATGAACATGAAATGGGAAAAGGAAATTGTAATGTCCCCTTCCTAGCGAGTGGCTCGAGGAACAAGGTTAGCCTATTACTATGGTTCCTGTAGGCTAATGGGATGATTAGGGAATCTTCCTTAGGGGTTTCAGAACTTGTCCTTGTTACTTACTATTTTTAGTAAGTGACATTTCAAGTCAGTAATGGCACACTTGCAGTTGATCTTGGTCATGGGACACTCTCAAGGGGTCATTTGGATATTCGGGCCAGGAGTTATGGAATTATTAAGTCACATCATTTAATAATATTCTATTGTTAAGTGATTTAGTGATTTAATGTTATAAAGTGAAAGTGACTTTATTAAAAGAATATCTTAAGTCACTTTATAAAGTATTTAAGTGAAATAAGTCACTTTATGAAATATTTAAGTGAAAAGTCACTTTATAAAGTATTTAAGTGAAAAGTCACTTTGGCAAATGTTTTAATATTAAATTATAAGCACTATTGAAAAGTGGTGTTGATTTTCAAGAGGAGATATTTTGTTTTGACTTGTCCAAGTCTGAAATATCTAAAAGTGGCATACTTCTCCATAAGGCAAGGGTTTGGCTCATAATTCATTCATTCAGAATATATAATCATTTTATGAGCTCCTACTGCAAGTTTGTCTTTCATGGCTGATCGAGGATGGATACCCTCTCTTAGAACAGGTTCTACAGGGATGCAAGATCGTCCAAGGATCCTACTTGATTGGTCTCACTCAGGGATCAACATATGAGCATAAATTTGAGTATTTCTTTGAAGAATAAATTAGGTTTTGTGCTTAGCATTGCAGATCTGGAACAAGGGTTTGTAGATTTTATTACTTGCAGATTACTAGTAATAAACCAGCACATTGGAGTTGAAGATTTCATCTTTCCAAGGCACATGGGTCTGCTACTTCAAGTTGTACCTTCTCTTTTGCTCCCTGTGGCTTAGGTGTCACTTCTTGCATAGTTTATCAGGCTTCTAGACCAGCTTTCAGCTTTCCCCAAATTGGCACATGGGAGTTGCAAGTACAGTCGTACCTTCTTGGGAGGAGTGATTCCTCCAGTCGGCAGATCGCCTCTTTTGGTGACTGTTTGTGGCTTCGAAATTGGGCGTCCAAGTTGAAAGAGTACTTGCAGATTGATTACATTTGGAGAAGCATAATGTCCCCTTCTAATTAACCTTCCGCAATTAAGTGGATTAGCCTATTACGTCGACCCTCGTAGGCTAATGGTTCCAGTTAGAGGGTCACCTGTTTGGGCACCTGGTCGGAAAAATGCAATGTTGGTATCCGGAGTATGGTGACATGGTGAAATTGCGTGTTTGGCGTGTTATGGGAGCTTAAAATATTGATCTTCACCATTATTTCACCTTCTCAGGTTTTGGGGACCATGTGTCTATTAGTTCAAGGGGGCATTTTCTATTTTTCAGTTACTATTCATCACTAAAGTGAAAAAAAGACATAACTTAAATGAATAGTGTTTTTCAAAGTGAAATTATAAAAGAGCTTGAGAAAAGTCGACCTCTTCATGTTATGAGTTATTTTGTTTGCTTGAGCTTGTGAAGTGGAGATTGTGGAAGAGAGAAACTAGGGTTTCTTAATTTCAGCAGTGGGGAAGCCTGGATTGGGCTTTATTCTTCGTTTTTGGCATCTTGAAGGTGTGAAAGACCACTCTAAAGTTGCAGATCAGAATTTGTATGCTTCATGGGAGCCATGTTTTGCTGTTTTCAAGTGTTTGAAGTCATCTATTGGAAGGGTATTTGCTGTTAGAGGCTCCATTCGCATTTTAGAAGAAGTTGCTTGCCTTTTTGAAGATTGTTGGAGCTGATCCATTCACCTACAGCCAGCCGCCTTGAGTTGAGGGTTTCTTCATCATCAAGTAAGGAAAACGCCTTTCCTTTGTGGCTGCATTCTTTCCTAAAGTGGGCGCCCTCATCACTAGAGGCTATTCCAACAAGTTTTTGGTGGGAGAATTTCATATGTCAATTTGTATGAGCATTTTTATATGGACGGGTACTGTAGCAAACACTGTTCACAGTGTTGTTTTGGCTGTAAGTAATTATGTGGATGTAAATTGTATCTTGTTTCGAAATGTATGAAAGTTATGCGACTTAGGCACTCTCTTGTGTAATGAAAAAAGCCTCTTAACCTTTGTATCGAGTTTCTTCTTAAATTATCATTGAATTTTAGTTCATTTGAGTTCTTTATATGCATATGCTTGTAGAAAATCATTAGTATCATTGGCATCAAATTTCAAAAGCACAAAAACAAGAAAAACAGGATACAAAACCCAAAAGCAGACCTACAAACCAAGTGAAATCATCGCAGCCGTGAGTTTGGTTCATCACAGTGGTATTAGAGCCATGATCCTACCATCCTGGAGGGTCTAATTTACTCATGAGAAGTCACAGATACTACACCCGCAGAAGAGTAGAACAAGAGAGGCATTGGCAAGAAAACAATCCATTTACAGAAGCACCTTTGGCTGAAATGGGTGACAGGGAGGAAGAAATTCTACACAGAAATGATGATAGAGATAATGATAGAGAAGTAAGAGAAACTTTGAGAGATTTACGAACCGGAGAGCAAGAGGTAGCTGGGGTATTACAGCAGGTTACAAATACTCTACAACAGCTGAATTTTCCTAGGAGGTAGCCACAAGATCAAGACAATGACAGGAGTGTAGCAGGGTCTTGGAGGGCACACAGGGCACCCTCCCATACAGCTGATAGGCCCTCTCGTCCTACCTTTTTCAGAGCTGAATCAGAAGACGGTAACACAGAAGAAGAAAGAGAGGAAATGTTTGCAGATACGCTCATGGCCGCTAATGATGAATGGGAATTATTGGCACCTCAAGTGAGAGAACGTCTAAGCTTTGACAGATTCTTGAGTCAAAGAAGAGAGTATTATCGTGACAGACCGACTTGGAGACCAAGAGGACAAAACAGAGATCAACACAACGATCTCAAGCATGCCACCAGCAAACTCACGTTACCCACATTTGATGGCAGTGGGACGGTTACAGCACAGTCTTGGGTCCATAAATTTGATACCTTCTTGAACCTTCGGCCTATGGCAGAGGCAGACGCAATTAAGTATGGTACACTGCATCTAGAGGGAGCAGCCCATGATTGGTGGTACCATGGGTTGGTGACCCTACAGCATGATCGAATTACTTCCTATCAGGAGTTTATTGACCGACTAATTGAACGCTTTGACAGGAAAGATCCAGAGACATACTTCAGAGATCTAGCTAGACTCAAGCAGGTTGGGAGTCTGGAGGGATATATGGGTGATTTCCAGAGGTTGTCGGTTATGGTTCCCAACATATTTGAGAGGAGATTGGTAGTGCTATTCATTGAAGGACTCTTGGAACCATTGAGAGGTTGGATCAAAGCTTTTGATCCCCCGACCCTATAGGAGGCTATGAGGAAAGCGAGGAGCATGGAACTCGCAGCCCCACAGAGCAAGTCGTCGTCTACAGCATCCTCTTCATACAAGGATGGAAAATCATTCCCTAAGAAGAACGAGAAGGCAGATACTAAAGGTAAATCATCAGTCCCATTTGACAAAGAAACTATCGATGACTTGCGCCGTAAAAAGTTGTGTTTCTATTGCAAAGGACCATATGATGTAAACCACGACTGTCCTTTGAGGCCTAAGGGGAAGGCTAACCGAATAATGTGGGCTTACTATGAGGATTCTGAATCAGATAAATCGGACCAGCACATTGAGCAGGGGGAGTCCGAGGGAGAAAAATCTGAGAATGAGGGTGAAAACGGTATCGAAACAGAGGAGGAAGTAAAGCTTCAAGAAGCGCGCCTCACAAGCATACAGCGAGAGGGCTCTTTCCGAATGCGAGGGGTCTTAGCTGGGAAAAAGATTATCACCCTATTAGATACAGGCGCCACGCATAACTTCATTGATGCAAGGCTGGTTGAAAGGCGTGGAATTCAAACGGAAGAATTTGATGGCATAAGAGTGAAGGTCGCTGATGGCTACACTCTTAATTGTGACAGAATGATTCCAAATCTTCCCATGCGACTAAACAACTACAACTTTAAGGCAGATTTCTACGTGGTGAACATGGGAGATACTGACATGGTCCTAGGGATGAAATGGCTACACGACATTGGAGAGTTTACCCTTAACCTTCGGGATATGGAGATGAGATTTAGGGTGGACGGAAGGAATCATGTGCTGAAAGCCATCCGAGATATCAATTTCAGAACGATATCTCTCAGTAGAATGGAGAGACTCATGCGACATGACATGATCGAGTGGGCAGCTGAGTGTATGTTAATGCCATCTCAAGAGGAGCAGCAAACCCCAGTTTATCACCCAGACATACAGGAGTTAAGGATCAAACACGCTAAGGTGTTCAGCGAGATTCCACCTGGTAGACCGCCAGATCGTGGCATTGAGCACATCATCGAGTTGGAGGAGGGCGCTAAGCCAGTGATTGTCACTCCTTACAGGCATCCCAAGCGGCTTAAGGATGAAATAGAAAAGACTATTAAGGAGCTGCTCGCTATGGGACATATCAGGCCCAGTAAATCACCATTTGCCTCATCCGTGGTCCTAGTAAAGAAAAAGGATGGTACCTTGCGCATGTGCATTGATTACAGGCTGCTGAATAAAAGAACCATCAAAAACAGGTATCCCATTCCCCGAATTGATGAGTTGATAGACGAGCTGCATGGTGCACATTGTTTCTCAAGAATAGACTTGAGGTCGGGGTATCATCAGATTCGTGTGCAGGAATAGGACATTGAAAAGACAACTTTCTGTTGCCATTGTGGGCACTTTGAGTTTGTGGTTATGCCATTTGTGCTAACCAATGCACCTACTACGTTCCAGTCCACTATGAATAGGATCTTCTAGTCGCAACTGAGGAAGTTCGTACTTGTCTTCTTTGATGACATCTTAGTATACAGCAAGGCTTGGGATGAGCATATCACATATCTAGACATAGTACTGGGCATTTTGGCCAGCGAGTCTTTGTATGCAAAGGAATCAAAATGTGACCTGGGAATGACTGAACTGCTATACTTGGGCCACATTATCAGCACAGAGGGAGTGCGCATGGATCCAGACAAGGTTAGGGCTATTATAGAGTGGTCGACACCCGAGAATCTTACTCATCTTCGAGGATTTTTGGGTTTATGTGGCTTCTACTGCCGATTTGTCAGTGGCTATTCACGTCATGCAGCACCACTTACGGACTTGACAAAGAAAGGGGCATTTATTTGGACTCCTGAGGCGCAGGAGTGTTTTGAGAAGTTTAAGCAGTTGATGACCTCTTGTCCTGTCTTGGCCTTACCAGACTTCACTAGACCCTTTGAGCTACAGTGTGACGCCTCGGGCGAAGGGATTGGCGCAATCCTCATGCAGGACAAGCATTCGATAGCTTTTGAGAGCTGGAAATTAAGAAGACCAGAGAGGGGCTACAATATTTATGACAAGGAAATGTTGGCCATCATGCATGCATTGGCCAAATTCAGGCAGTACCTCGTAGGCAGCAAATTTTGCGTTAAGACCGATCATAACAGCTTGAAGCATTTCCTTGGACAACGAGATCTTAATGATCGTTAGCAGAAGTGGGTCAGTAAGTTGCAATCATATGACTTTGACATCGTTTATGTCAAAGGGACTCAAAACATTGTGGCTGATGCCTTGTCACGTCGTCCGCACTTGAACTCTATGGTCGAGATTGCAGAGAATTGCACCTGATTTTAGCATAATACGCCAAAGACTCATGGGCTTCCGGCATCGTTGAGGGTTCAGTACAGGACAACAGATATTCAGTTGTAAATGACCTCATCATTTACAAAGGTAGGATCTTCTTAACCCCAGGATCAGAGATGAAGAACACAATATTAAGGGCCTTTCATGATGTACCTATGGCCGGACATCCTGGGTATTTCAAAACTTATAAGCAGGTCCGGGAACGTTTCACTTGGAAAGGACTCAAGTCAGATGTCCTCAAATATGTCAGAGAGTGTCCTGTTTGTCAGCAGAACAAACAGGAACACAGCTATCCAGCTGAGCTACTTCAACCACTTCCTATTCCAGACAAGAAGTGGGAATGCTTATCGATAGACTTCATTACGGGCTTGCCGAAAGCCCAGGGAAGAGATTGTATTTATGTAGTTGTTGATCGCCTCACCAAGTATGCTCACTTTTTCCCGATAGCAGCTACATATTCAACTACACAAGTTGCTGAGCTGTTTTTCCGTGAAGTATTCAGATTGCATGGGCTACATCGGAGCATTGTCAGTGACCGGGACAGTCGGTTTTTGAGTCATTTCTTGCAAGAACTATTCAAACTCTGTGGGATTGAGCTTACTCCGAGTACTAGCTACCACCCGCAGATCGACGGTCAGACGGAAATTGTGAATAAATGGGTGGAAGGATACCTTCGAAACTTCGAAACTATATAGCAAGACAACAAAAGGGGTGGGTGAAGTGGATTCATCTTTGTGAGTATTGCTATAATACCACCCACCACATGTCAATTCAGATGATCCCATTCATGGCATTGTATGGGTACGAGGCGCCGAACTTTTTGGACTTATTGTTGAGTGACAGCAGGGTTCCCAGTGCTGGGAATCTTCTACAAGAGAACCAGGACATTATGAGAGCTCTTCGTGAGAACATTCAGAAGGCACAGAATCAACAAAAACAATATGCGGACCAGAGGAGAGTGGAGTGAACTTTTGAAGTTGGGGACATGGTGTATTTGATGCTGCAGCCCTATCACCAGTCCACTCTCAGGAAGAGTGGTGTAGAGAAACTGAAGCCCTGGTACTATGGACCCTTTAGAATCATCAGGCGGGTTGGCGAAGTGGCCTATGAGTTGGAACTACCGGCAGAAAGCAAGGTGCACAATGTATTCCATGTATCGCGCCTCAAGAAGGCGTTAGGACATCGTGTGGTTCCGTCGACAGCTCTACCCTCCCCTAGATGACGAGGGGAAATTGATTCTAGTGCCCGAAGCCATCTTGGATGTTCGTGAGAGACAGTTGCGGAGACGGGTCATCAGGGAATATCTGATTAAATGGAAGGACTTGCCGGTTGAGGACGCAACGTGGGAGAGCAAGGACATCCTTCAACATCTGGAGTTGAGATTGCTTGGGGACAATTAATTTCAGGGAGGGTGGACTGTAATGTCCCCTTCTAATTAACCTTCCGTGATTCAGTGGATTAGCCTATTACGTCGACCCTCGTAGGCTAATGGTTCCGGTTAGAGGGTCACCTGTTTGGGCAC
>VDFB02144800.1:0-17913 GCA_007258455.2 Sequoia sempervirens
AGAAATCAGATGGCATCATACTAAACCAAGGGAAGTATACTATTGATATTCTGAAGAGATTTGGAATGTTGGATTGTAGACCCATGTCTACACCTATGGAAACCAACCTTCACAAACTAAAAGAAGCAGCAGCAGAATCTAAGTGTGCAGATACCACTCTATATAGACAAATGATTGGATCATTGATGTATTTGGTCAACACCAGACCTGATATTTGCTATGCAGTGAATGCTCTAAGCCAGTTCATGTGTGAGCCAAAGGAAATTCACCTTATGGCTGTGAAACATATTATGAGATATCTTCAAGGCACTATTGGATATGGTCTTCTTTACAAAAATAATCAACTAGATCTACATGGATTCTTTGATTCAGATTGGGCCGGAAGTGTAACCGATCGGAAAAGCACATCAGGATGTTGCTTTAGTTTGGGATCAGCTATGATCTCTTGGATCTGCAGAAAACAGTCTTCAGTTGCACAGAGCTCAACAGAAGCTGAATACATTGCAGCCTCTATGGGAGCAAGAGAAGCAGTTTGGCTTCGTAAATTGCTTGTGGGACTCTTTGGTGAGCCCTTGAATCCTACGATTATTCATTGTGATAATCAGAGTTGCATCAAACTCTCTGTAAATCTTGTCTTCCATGATAGATCTAAGCACATTGAGATCCCCTATCATTATGTAAGAGATATGGTAGAAAGGAAAGTAATCCAGTTGGAGTATGTTAGTACAAATGATCAAACTGCAGACATTCTCACCAAGCCTCTCTCCCGAATCAAGGTAGAGCACTTTAGGAAGAAACTTGGTATGGTTGAAATGTAATTTGATATTTATGTCTGAAATTCAAATTGTTTATAAGTTGTACTAATATATAAAGATGTTTAATGTGTAAACTCTTTTGTCATGTGTGTGACTCCATGACCTTATGGGCCTTCTCCCCTGTGTACATTATTGAAAGGTGACGATCTTTCTAATAATGAACACTTGTATTTGTCATTGTAAAGTGACGACTCTACAATGATGAGTTGAACTGTCATGATAGATATCATGTGTCTTGATATCTGTGGACATGTCATGATAGTATCTCTTGGACACTTTTGATGAATATCATGGGACTTGATATCATTTGAAGATCATTGTGATCCTTAAGAGATAATCATGGTGGATAATTATATATCTGTGGATATGCCATGAATTATGGTAGACATCATGTGACTTGATGTCAGTGCACATACCATAATGAAGATGTGTTATGAAGAATGTCATGTGACTTGACAATATTGAGAAAACATATCATATCTTCGATATCACGTGTGAAGGTGATATCTCCACTTATTTGATTTGAAATATCTTCCCTAGCTAAGAGGGAGTGTTAATGGGATGTAGCTTCTGTCAGATATAAATGATGATTGCTAAATAGCATCATCATCATTTGTATGTGATCGAATTTAATCCTTAAACATATTTCTAGAAAATAAGTAAAATCGAATATATATGCATGCATAAATTCGATATAATAAAATGATGTTCAAATTATGCATTGAATAAACTCATATAACCATATCCGCCATGTATGAGGGCTTATATATATTAAACTTGTTAAACCAAGTGTTAGTTGACTTTGAGACCCGCGCGCCCAAAGGGACACGTCCCATGAGTGGACGCGTCTCCACTTGTGGAGACACGTCCTCTCATGAGACGCATCCCTTAGAGGTGAGTCTCCAAAAGGTATTTATCATTGTTCCTTCATTGATATGCAATCATCGAAATCATTTATGTTTTGCAATCACCACATTCTGCACCAGTAAAATAAAATGTCTTAGAATACAAAGTAGAATTCTTACACTTAGAATTTCCTTAGTTTTAGGCTCCTTGTCTGATCAGATTTGGTTACAATTACACAAGGGTTTGACAATTGCAACAGCTGATTTATTGTTGCAACCATATTCTTCTTGGTGAACTACAGTTGATGTATTGTGGTTTTCCATTTGGAGGAAGAGATTACATATCAGCTTATTGAAGCATCTTGGTACGAATTGGAGGATTGCATCGCATTTCTCATCAATTGCTGGTCATAATCAGACTTATTTTCATGTTGGTCAATCTACATAGAGAAGGAGGACGATTCTATTCATATCTCACTTTAGAAAGATTGAATGGTTGTGGGTATTGAAGTAATCTATTCCTTGTACCTTGGCAATCCTTCCTAGGGTCTCTTTGTTGGCTTAGACAGGGAAGATTATTTTTGGTTGATGGTTTTTCATGGCTTCCATCAGCAGGGGCAATTCTCAAATTTTAATTCATTGAGGCCAATATATGCATCAATTCTTCTTGGTCATTGGAGCGCTCCATTTTGGGAGTAGTGGTGTTGGTGTGAGTCGATTGGGAGTTTGATTGATGCCACAACTATTAATTTCTAAAGCATACAGGTCTAAAACAAGGGCGGCACCTGCAAGGGTCATTGCACCTTGTTTGGAGTTCAATATTCAAGTCAAGAGGGTTGCATTCTCATCATCGATATCGAAGACATCTTATACCAGGTTCCTCTTGTATTTTGAAGTAGTTTTGCATTATTATTTCCGTCATCTAGTCTTGCTATTGTAGGTGTTCATTTATATCAGATTTGGCATTGTAATAGAACATCTATTGTAAGCCAAGAGTCTTGGCTATTCATGTCAGCATTGTAATTGAGATTGCATTCAATAAAGGAGGGATAAGTTGCATGCCAATTGTTTGATGTAATGCTTATATTGATTGAGCTCTAGATTATCATATGAGTATGCATGCCAAGTGTTTGTAAAAATGTTACTTGGTTCTAGGTGCACATTCTTCATATAGAGTTGATGTATTTGCTTCCAAAAAGTCAAAAAGAATTGCATTATCACCTTAGATCATTGCTTAGACATTGTAGAGTTAAATTGCAAGCATTTATACTTCATTGGAAATCATTCCAAGCAAGCAAACAAACTGAAAATACTGAAGCGGCAAGTTTAGAGGTTGTATGAGAAGTGTTTGACAATATTCCTTGGGGCCTTAATCAGCAAATTAAGGGTTGATATTGAAAGGAATATTACGGTGGTTTCAAAAGTGTGAACATTGCCATTTTGGTCTATCCTTCTCCTTTAGGTGAAAAACCCTAGAAGTGTTAGAGGGCCATAGCAACCAAGATCTTTGTTTCACATTTTTAGTGAACTTGACGATATTCCTCGAAGGAAAAATCACATCAAAAGTAGCAAAGAATATTACAGCTTTCTGGGTGTTGCATATTTGAACACTCCTCATTAAGGTGCCCCATGCTATATATTTACATGAATTTTCTGGAGAAAACTGATTTATTAGACCAAATCGCCCAGTTAAGGAGGTTCGCCCAGTTTGGTGTTACTGTTGGTTTTGACCTGTTGATGTATAGGTCATATGTATATGTCATAATCTGCACTTTAAAGGGTTGTAGGGGAGTTGTTGGCTGCGAGTTTGCAGGGGTTTTGTGGGCTTTCTTGTTGGAGTTAATATACACCAACCTAGAGAAGTTATCAGTTATGAAAGTCTTATTTCCAAATCTGAAAACAATCATTTCTAAGTCTGTTATGCATTTGAAAAGGTCTGATTTTGTATGTTAAAACTATAGCTTTTGATATAATGTTCAATGAAAAGTATTTTTGAAGTTATTACTATTTGCAAGTCAGTCACTTAGTTTACTTGCATGCTTTATGTTATCATTATCATGAATGCAAAGAAACTTGAATGGCATTTGAAAGCAAACAAACAACATCAAAACATTCACGAACAACAAACAAGAAAAAAAACAGGGGCAACCATTACAATGGCATCAAAGCACATTTCATCCTGCCAACCAGTGGGTAAACTTATTCTATGAGCATTAGTGATAGAGAAAGGAGATATCAGGAAAGAGTTAAGAAGAAGGAAGAAGGTTGTTGGGAACATTGGGCTTCATCTGAAGAGGAACAGCAATCAGAACCTTATTCAGTTGAGTCATCCAGTTCAAAAAATATGGGTGATAGGGGAGAAAAAGCTGAAAGACAAGAGACTCCACCTGATAGGATGATGTTACTCCTAGATGCTTTGGTTAGAGGGCAAGGGAGAACAGCCCAACAACTTGACCAGTTGATACAGAGAATCGATCGTTTGGGACAAGGTAATGAAGTAGAGCAGCAAAGAGCGGTTAATCAGCAGAATGAGGGAGCAATGGCAAGGCCCCAAATGCCCATTTTTCCTCCCAGAGTTGAGGCTCCACCTAATCCGAAGCTTACTTTGGTTGAACAACAAGAACAATTTAGATAAGATTGGTTAGATGCAGGGCCTGGGTTTCAATAGTATATATCACGTAGGGAGTACATGGATCTTAGGATGAAGCATACACCCACCAAGGGTAAAAGGGATCAAAATAATGATCTATGTAGGAAGGTTGGGAAGCTTAATCTTCCATATTTTGATGGTTCAAGAAAGATGGCAACAAAAACTTGGGTCCAAAAGTTAGACACTTGCTTCACACTTAACCCCATGTCGTAGTTGGAATCCATACAATATGCCTTTATTCATCTAGATGGTATTGCACATGAGTGGTGGTACAATGGGATGGCTACCTTAGGACGTGCTCAGTTAACCTCATATGCTGAGTTTACAGAAAGATTAATAAAGAGGTTTGGATCCAAAACTACAGTTCAAGGAACTATAACAGCTAAAACAATGGGGAACAGTTGATGCTTATGTTGCAGATTTTTAGAAATTATCGGTGTTAGTGACTGACTTATTAGAGAGAAAGCTAATAGTACTCTTTATTGATGGTCTATTTGATCCTCTTAGGGGTTGGATTAAGGATTTCAACCCACCTACTCTTCAAGAAGCTATCAAGAAAGCAAGGGACATGAAGTCATCCACTTTCAAGAACAAATTCCAGACTAAACGGTTGTTGTCCAAGAAAGACAAGGGCAAAAAACATATTACAAGGGAGCACAAACAACCTAAGAAACAATACACTAAGATTGACAATGAGACCTTAAATGAACTTAGGAGGAAGGGATTATGTTTCACATGCAAGGAGCCTGCAACCAAAGGACATAAATGTTCAGCTAAGCGGAAAGCACTCTTAATAGAGTACCAATCTAGTGAAGAAAGTGCATTACAAAAATTAGACCAGCAATCTGATTTTGAAGAAAGTGAGGATGAAAAGGCACTAGAAGAGGGGGAAAAGGAGGAGGACAAAGATGGGAAGCTAGCACAACTCCATAGCTTTCAGAAGAACGAGTCTTTTCGTATTAGAGGAGTACTTAAGGGGTAGTGAATGGTGGCATTGATTGATACAGGAGCTACTCATAATTTCATTGATGAGAGCTTGGTTGTTCGTAGAGGCCTTCAAACACAAGAAGTGAGTGGTTTTTGGGTAATGGTAGCAAATGGGTTCACTATCAATTGTACTAAGATGGTCCCTCAGTTGAGTATACAGTTTGGTAACTATGAAGTTAAGGAGGATTTCTATGTGGTTAGTATCGGAGACACTTATGCAAGTATGGGGATGCAATGGCTACGTTCTTTGGGAGAGACCACTCTTAATTTTCATACCATGGAGCTGAAATTCAAATCAGAGGGGAAGAATGTGGTCTTGAGGGGTATGTCAAATGGAGGACCACGTGTGGTGTCTTTCAAACAAATGGAGAGACTTTTTAGACATGATCAAATTGAGTGGGCAGCAAAGTGTGTGATTATGCCTACAATTACTAAAAAGGTTAAAAGGTCTTATCCACCTAATATACAGGAGCTAATTACAAAGAGGAGTAAGGTCTTTGGTAGCATTCCTCCGGGTAGGCCTCCTGATAGAGGCATTGAGCATGTGATAGAGTTAGAGGAGGAAACTAAACCGGTGATTACTACTCCATACAGGCATCTTAAGAGACTTAAGAATGAGATTGAGAAAAACATACAGGAGCTTTTGGAGATGGGATATATTCGACCAAGCAAAAACCAATTTTCTTCTTCGATTGTCTTGGTGAAGAGGAAAGGTGGGACTATGCGTATGTGTGTGGATTACAGAGCACTTAACAAGAAGACAATTAAGAATAGATATCCCATCCCACGCATTGATGAGTTGCATGGAGAAATCTATTTCTCCAAGATAGACCTAAGATCGAGTTACCATCAAATTAGAGTCAGGGAGGAGGATGTGGAGAAGATTGCATTTAGATGTCACTTTAGACATTTTGAGTTTCTTGTCATGCCTTTCGGTTTGCCAAATGCACCAACTACTTTCCATTCATGAATGAATAGGGTGTTCAGCAAACAATTACGTAAGTTTGACCTAAACTTCTTTGATGACATCCTTGGTTTTAGTAGATCATGGGAAGAGCATTTGAGACACTTGGATGAGGTGTTGGGTATCCTTGAGAGTGAAAAGTATTTTAATATACTGGATAAGGGGGACGCCCAAGGAGGCTTATGCAAGGTTAAAAATGTATTTTTAATTAGAAACAAAGGCAAAAAGGGGCAAACTTTTTGGAGGGAAGTTAAATTTCAAATGTTGTTGTTGCCCTAATCCTTCATTGAGCCTATATTATCTCATTTGGAGCCTCATTTGGTTATGTTGAGTTTGGTTGCATAACAGGATGTTGCTGGAATTTCTCCAGGGGTCTGCATTTTGATGTTGAGGACAAAAACCGTCTTCAATCAGGACTAGCTTCGGTAGTGAAAGACCTACCCTAGCTAGTTGGGGTGTGATTCCAATCAGGGGTCACTTCAGAGCTTCATTGTTCGCAGTTTCAGTCAAAAATCATGAAGATATTCGAGTATTTTTTGAGGTTTGGATTTGGGGTTTTGGCTTGTGGAAGCGTGGCTTCATTTTGGTTTGATTTTGGGGTGATTTTGTGGTGGTTTTCAGAGTTTCCTAAGCTTTTCATAATAGGCCCTGAACTGGTATTTTGCTCATAACCTCCTATCAGCTTGTGAATGCTTTTTGGGTGTCGGATATTTGAAGACTCCTCATTAAGGCGCCCCATGCTATATATTTACATGAATTTTCTGATGAAAAACTGATTTATTAGACCAAATCGCCCAGTTAAGGAGGTTCGTCCAGTTTGGTGGTATTGTTGGTTTTGACCTGCTGATGTATAGGTCATAATCTGCACTTTAAAGGGTTGTAGGGGAGCTGTTGGTAGCGAGTTTGCAGGGGTATTGTGGGCCTTCTTGCTGGAGTTAATATATGCCAACCTAGAGAAGTTATCAGCTGTGAAAGTCTTATTTCCAGGTCTGAAAACAATCATTTCTGAGTCTGTTATGCATTTGAAAAGGTCTGATTTTGTATGTTAAAGCTGTAGCTTCTGATATAATGTTCAATGAAAAGTATTTCTGAAGTTATTCCTATTTGCAAGTCAGTCATTTAGTTTACTTCCATGCTTTATGTTATCATTATCATGAATGCAAAAAACTTGAATGGCATTTGAAAGCAAACAAACAACATCAAAACCTTACGAACAGCAAACAAGAAATCAGCAATTTTATAAAAAAAAAATCAGGGCAACCATTACAGCTGCCTACAAACAAATGATTTGTGCAAAGTAGGTCTCTTTGGCTCATAATTATTTTCAACATATGGGAGCAATAAAGTCATGATCGCAAAGATCATCTAAAGATAATCTAAAGCACAAATCATTTTTTTTAATTTAAGAATAATAATAAGAAATACTATGAAAGTCATAAATTATGTAATGTCCCCTTTTCAACCCTGATCTTCCAGTGACCGTTTTCTTTAACCGGCCAGTCTAAAGATAAATTAGGGGTTTCTTTATAGGAGGTTATTGTTCAGAGATGGCCAATCCCTTCCTCGGGTTTCCTATTTGGGTGTTCATCTCGGCATTCTGAGCATTTCCCGGAATTTACTATTTTTAGTAAATTCTATTTTTGGCAGTTTAGCAGTTGGGTCCAGCATGGTTGACTTCCTATGTCAGTTTGATCAGTTGACTTGGTCATTATTGGCTTCAGGGCACAATTGGAGAGATAAGTTGATATAATTAATTAAAAAGTCAAGTTTTAATATTATATTTCGGACATTGACCCCTTGGCCTAGTCTATTGACTTTATGTTGTTTTGAAAAGTGGGCTTTTTGAGGGTGGCGCCTCATTAAAGATTATTTTATATTTTACATTTTATCCAAAGTCAAAACAAGCTATAAAGGGGACGCAATTATTAAAGTATTGATTTTAATTAAAAAGTCAATATTGAGCTTGAAGGAAATGGACGCCATCCTTGAAAGAGATTAGGGTTTTTGCCTTGAAGAGGAGATTAGGGTTTTGAGAAGTCAACGAGAAAGTTATAAAAGGAAGGCTTTGATCATCATTTGGTATCTTTTATCTACAGGAATGTTATGCTGCCGGATTGGCTTTGGGATTGCTTCGAGGAATGAAGGCCTCCTAGCTTGGGCATTGCTTCTCGCTTGAAAGACAGCGACTAGTGGTGATTTAGTCTAGTTTGTGAGTTACATTTAGTTTATGCATTGTAATCAGCTTATCGCATGGTTAGATCTGATTTGCATATTAGTGGTTTTCAGCATTTTGCATTATTTGTTACAGCAGATTCATGTTTTTATTCATAAATCAAAAAATATCAAAAATCTTGTTCTGGGTATTGTCTCATTGGTTTTCTCTGTTGGAAGAGACCCTTCATGAATATTTGCAGATTTTAGTACGAAGCTTATGATTTTATAATGCAAATCCGTCATTCCTTGAAGGCCGAACTTTCTAGAGTGCATTGGGATTCGTGTCAGTAATTAATAGCCATTTTTAGATGCCATTTCTTATTACTAAGTTAGGTGCCATCATTTTTAGGGTCTATTGCATCAGATTTGAGATCATTTGGGTGAGAAATGAGAGAGATATGAGCATATGAGTGAATTCCTAGGTTGCTGGTTTTTAATTTAAAAGTGCAGATTTGTGGAAAAACAGAATTTGTATTTTGAACATTGGAAGGTTTATTGTTTTGGCTCTTCTAATCATTCTAAGAAGAGATCTTTTGATGTAATGTTAAGCTCTCAAATTCCTATGCTACCAGCAGGCGAATGAACATCATTTTGTAAGCTGACAGTAGTACTGGCAGCGGTTCTTTAATCTTGCTCAATTCTGATTTGTAATTGCTTATCTGATATTCGGAAGTTGTTTTTGTAATATCTAGCATCTCCGTCATATGGTAGCTCCCATTCCGTCTCGGTCTGGAAAGCACATTCTTGACGTCGAGTATTTACAGCATCATTGTTTAGTTTCATTCAAGCATTGTTTTTGTAATCACTCCGTCATATGGTCGCCCCTCACTCCGCATTGGATTGGGTAGCACATACTTGACGTTGAGTTCCCTTTCAGCATTTAGAGTAGAAGATCCTCTGATATGCCCGCCATCATCACGCCATTCTTGGTTAGAAAGAGTTTTTGTAATAAGTTTGATTCGATCCTCTGAATTAATCACAATTTTGCCTATCGGATCCTGTGGGTATATGGCCAGAGCCGCTAACCGCTTTGGTTTATCATTTAACCCGAACGGTGCTTGCACCTGAAATTAAAAAAATTTGGCTTAGAATATTTCAGTGGTATCAGAGCCAAGATCCTGCCATCCTGTGCCCATCAGAGTTCACTTGACAGAGAAAACAGATTCTACATCAGAGGTCAGAGCTGAGTTCAGTATTAGTTTTCAGAAGTTTCAAAGATGTTGCATTTTCTAAGGCCTATGGGTCGTGAGAAGTCAGATTCAACTATGGCATCGGAGGAAGGAAAGGTTAGTGATGTCGTAAGGGACTTCATTGAATATGCTAGACAGTTTAAAAGACAATGTGAAGATGAGGCTGTCAAACTCCGTGAGCAATATCAAACCATGCCAGATGATTATAGGTACAATGTTTCATTTGATTCCCATTTGAAGTGTGTGGCATCAGTGGAGCCCGAGAAGTGGAAGATGGTGGACCACATTAGGAAAAGGATAAAAAGGGAAGCAGAACAAGCTTTGTTCGAAGAATCAAAGAAGGAAGGAGATGAAGTGCCTATTTGTGGATTGCAGCCGACAAATATGCAAGATGAAGAGAAAAATCAGTCATCTAGCATTGAAGATGGCACAAACAAGGTGCACATATCACATCAAAATGATCGTGAGCTCGAAGGAGAAAACGTGACAGTTGAAGAGTGTGTGGAAGAGCCTCATAATACGCCCCTTGACTTGCATGTGATAGCAAGTGAAGAAGAGCAAGTTGAAGGAAATACTATTGGTGTCTTTGAATCAGCTTATGACCGTTACCAAAGTGGTGATGTTGGTAATGATTTCGATGTGTTTGTACCTCCTCTTGTTGAAGATTTAGTGAGGGATAGATTGGCTCTTGTTGCTGTCTCAACTTCCCGAGAAGTTCCACATAAGGAAATCAGCAACATAATCTCTCATGAGGGTTCCATAGAAGATAATGAAGATGAAGTTTTTCAAACACCAAACATTGAAGATTCTTCACTTCATTTCGGGGGTGACATTGTTGGTCTTGGGATTGATCAGCAAACTGAGCCATTGGAGAAATTTTTTTTTGATGATTTCAGCTTAAGTGAATTAGGACTTGACTTATTCAAAGAGTCATCACTACAAGGGGAGCATGATAAGTTTTTTCCAGTTGATCATCTTAATCAGCTCACTAGCATTTGGGATCCGGGTGTGTTGGCATCAAGTTATGTTAAAGAACCTGTGTGGGATAAGTTTCCCTTTGATCCTGATGAAGAACAAGAACCAGGTTGCACAGTAGACTATGAGGTGGCCCTTGGAGGAGAAGTTGTCTTTGAAGAAGAAGATTGTTCCACAAAATTCCATAATGATCTCTTTGGAGTGGTTGCAGCCACTAAAGAGGAATTTGTGGTTACAGAAACTTTCCAAACAGCGGACAAACATGATTCCTTGAGCAGGTTGGATACTGGTCTAATGTTTGATCAAGGAGGCAGTGATGAAGAAGAAGAGCTAGAAGTCCATATGGCTCTTGAAGATGGAGAGTTTGAAAGTGTTATTAAACACAAATCAGATTTATCAATACACGAAGCTGGTTGCAAGCAATGGGTTGAAGAATTTGTGGAGTATGATGCTTTTTATGATGATGAGCATTCTCTGCTAGTTGGTGGTGAAGTACAAGAATGTTGGAGTAGCAAAGAGGGCAGCAAAGGCAAGGAACGAAGTTCTGATTTTCAGTTGCAGCCTATCAGCAGTTCACCGTCTTTGCATGTTCATGAGTGGGAAGATCAATGCAAGGTATCTTTTGGAAAAGAAGTACAAACGCTATCCCTATTTGATCGCACACACAATTTGGTTGATGATCTCTATTGGAAGGCTCAGTCTGAAGAGAGACGAAGTGGAGTTAAGGATGAAGTTGCTCTTCCTAACTTGCAACTTATCAAAGGCTCTTTGGAGTCATTGAAATCAGCATACATACACTTGATTGAAGATCAAGATCATGCCGTTGAATCTGCAAAGAAGGCCTTCATTGTTTTCGAAGAAAGGGAGAGTATGGTTGAAGAGCTCACCTTGGAGCTTAAATCAACAGAGGACGAGTTGAAAGAAACTCAGTTGGCTCTAAGAAAGGTTGAAGACCAGTTTGCAGATTTCAAACTTTTCAAGGAGCAAGAGGATGCACAAAGAGCTGGAGAAATCAAGCAAGTAATTGATGAGATTGATAGTCTTCGAGAGGAGTTTGATCTTGAAGGTTTCACAAGAAAATCAAAGGTTGCATGTGCAGATTTGGAGCAGCAAGATGAAAGGAATGACTTTCAAGTTTATGACAATCCTCTTTTTCAAGAAGGTGATGAGAAAAGTTATGATAATCCTCTCTATGAAGTAGAGGATGAAATGGAGAATGAAACTGATTCTGGTTTCCAGTGCTTGGATGCTTCGATATCACTCCATGAGGATGTGCCACGTATGTTGAGTAGTAATGGATGCATAAGTGGCTTTGAGGATGAAGGTTCTACATGGGAGGTGACGAAGCAAGGTAATTTCAACATCTATGACATCAAGGTGTTGAAGAGACAAGTCTTGGTAGCTGTTGGTAACTTCATCACAGCAGCAACGAGTGAAGATTTCAGACCTACTACTCAGGAGGAATGGGGAAAAGGTGAACTAGACTTTGGTAGTTGCACTCTTGACAATCCATCCCTTGGGTGGAATGATGTTTGGAATCATATTGATCAGTTTTGGGAGCGGAAATTGAAGCCATTCTATGTTTCATACTCCTTTAAGGTGGAAGCTTTCATGGTTAAGCTTCACGGATTTACTAGAAGGGGCATCAGTTTCGTGAGAGGCACTTGGTTTTCACTAGCACTTGGAATGTGTAGAGATTTCTTTGCAGTGTGTTGAAAATCACTTTCAGTTGGTATCCATGCTTGGGATTCTCAACTTGGGTTGTCAGAGTTTATTACTTATGGAAAAGACTCTTGGAGGGATAAGGAACAAATTTCCAGACTTGTTGATGTTGTTCCCTTCATTTCCAGCTACTTGATGGTTCCGTTTGTTCATCAACAAATGGATTGGAGAGAAATTTTGAATATGGGTTGGAAAGATCAACGATCGGTAGTTCTTGGAAGTGACTTTCAGCTCAGACAAGGGCAGATTTTGAGACACGAGTTTGCTGGTGGGAGGCAGACCAGCCACCTTACTTATGGAGTTACTTTCATTCAGGAGAGTTGGTACCTCACTCCTGATCAAAGAAGAGGTAGTTCCCTGATGGAGATGGCTTTAGCGGGTTTTTCAGCCACTTTGGAGGTTTGTGATGCAAACTCTGATGGTTTATTTTCATTATTGGTTCATGACAATGAGTTACTCCATGTTTTGAATCTATATTTTGAGACTCTTGGGGTTGGAATTGTGAAAAAATTCTTCAGACTTCTTAGTTGTGCCGTGATAATTCAGTTGAGGCATAGGGAATTCATGTGGGGTCCTGAGTTTGAATTTGTTGAGCTCTTGCAAAGGATTGCCTTCCTCTTTGCAAGAAGATTTGTAGAGGTCACACTTGCAGTCATGGTCCCGTTTGTTACCATGTGGAGGTATGCGGAGGAGTTCGATTTTGATTTGAATAGTCTATCTCTCCTATTGCTTAGAATGGTGATTGATAGTAGTATGGTTGATACTGTTAATTCGGGGGATCGTGGACATGAGATGTTGCATGATTTTGATTTCCTTCCTTTAAGATCTTTCGGTTTGAGAATCATAGATGGTAACACTTTGGAGTTACAAGGGGAGTCAGTGCAGCATTGGCATGATATTTTCATTGATGTGATCAGAGTGGTGCAGCATCGGCATGGTGGGTTTTTCCTGAGACGCATTTGGGAACCAGGGATTATACTTGTTGCGTATGGATTAGTCTTCAAATTACTGGAGTTGTGGTGGTATTGCTTGAGGACAAGCAATTTTGGGAAGGGCGGATTGTAATGTCCCCTTCTCAAACCTGATCTTTCTAGTGACCGTTGGCCTTTTCCTTGGGAACCCGAAGGTTAGTCGGAAGATAAATTAGGGTTTCCTATTTTTGAGGTCATTGCTCAGAGATGATGGATTCAATGGCGGATCTTTTCTGGGTTTTCAAAGAGCTTCGCAGTGGTGTGTTCATCTCGGCATTCAGAGCATTTTCCGGAATTTACTATTTTTAGTAAATTCTATTTTTAGCAGTTCAACAGTCGGGTCCAGCATGGTTGACTTCCTATGTCAGTTTGATCAGTTGGCTTGCTCATTGATGGCTTCGGGGCGCATTTGGAGAGATAAGTTGTAATAATTAATTAAAGTCACGTTTTAATATTATATTATAACGTTGACCCCCTTGGCCTAGTCTAATGACTTCAAGTTGTTTTAAAAAAAGTGGTTTTGAGGGTGGCGCTTTCATAAAGGATTATTTCTTATTTTTCTAAAGTAAAAACCAAGCTCTAAAGTGGACGCCATGATTAAAATATCGAATTTAATTAAAATGGTCAATATTGAATTTGAAAAGAAAAGGACGCCATTCCTTAAAGAGGATTAGGGTTTTGACTTGAAGAAGAGATTAGGGTTTCTTGAAGTCAGCAGGAAATTATATAAGGAAGACTTGGTTCATCATTTGGACATCTTTGGACTATGCTAATGTTATGCTGCCGAAATGGTTGCGGGAATTCTTCGAGGAATGAATGCCTCCTAGTCTGGGCTCGACTTCATGCTTGAAAGATAGCATCTAGTGGAGATTTTAGCATGCTTATGAGTGATTCAATCATTTGTAAGTTTGCCTTTGTTTTTGTGCATTGTAATCATCATTGTAATTAGTTAGATCTGATTTCAGCATATTAGAGGTATTTCTAAAAGTGCAGATTAGCTACAGCAGATCCACGTTTATATTCATAACTCAAAAAATACAAAAGAGTTAGTTCTGGGTATTGCATTGATAGTAGTGTCAAGGAAGGGCGAATATTTGTCTCCAATCTTAGATTTTATTGTTGTGTATTTAATTTTTAAAGTCAAATCGAATTCTTCAGCTGGGGCCGTACTTTCTCATGCATTGGGAATTGTGCATTTAATTATTTGGAATGTTTAGAGTCTGTTTCTTCATATCATCTTGAGCGCCATTTTGTTGGGAGTCTTGTGGTTTAAGAATCAGGTCATTTGAGCGAGTGGATAGGGAGTTGTGAGCATTTGAAGGTTTTCTTAAGCTGCTGTTTTATGAGCATAATACAGATTTGTAAAAAGAACAGAAAACAGAATTAATATTTCCGACTCATTGTGGGAAGTTGATGTGGCCTCTTGAATCAAATCAAGGGAATGATTATTGCATTGTAATTGGTGATTATTTCTAGTTCTAATCTCTTGACAAGCATATGCTCTTCATTCTGTAAACTGACAGTAGTACTGGCAGTATTTATTGAGCTTTCCAAAATCTATGTTGTAATGCTTTATTTCCTTCGAAGTTATTGTAATAGTTAAGTCTCCGCCCTATGGTAGCTACTTTCCCATCTTGGGTCAGCAAGCACATTCTGGGTGTCGAGCTCTTTCCTGTTTTCAGCATTTCATTTCAAGCTTTGTTTCCTGTAATCACTCCGTCATATGGTCGCCCCTCACTCCGCATTGGATTGGGTAGCACATACTTGACGTCGAGTTCCTTTCTGTACTTAGCGTAGAGGACCCTCTGACCAATGCTCACCATCATCGGTGCCATTCTGGTTAGAGTTTCAGCATAAGCAATTTCATTTAGATCCTCTGACCAATGCTCGCCATCATCGGCGCCATTCAGGTTAGAGTTGCTTTCCTACACGTTTTGGTTTATCCATCTAACCTTAACGGGTGCACTGTTTGTAATTGGAAATCTGTTATTTGAAAAACGAAAAAATTTGGCTCGGAATATTTCAGTGGTATCAGAGCCAAGATCCTGCCATCCTGTGCCCATCAGAATTCACTTGACAGAAAAAACAGATTCTACATCAGAGGTGAGAGCTGAGTTCAGTATTAGCTTTCAGAAGTTTCAAAGATGTTGCATTTTCTAAGGTCTATGGGTCGTGAGAAGTCAGATTCAACTATGGCATCGGAGGAAGGAAAGGTTAGTGATGTCGTAAGGGACTTCATTGAATATGCCAAACAGTTTAAAAGACAATGTGAAGATGAGGCTGTCAAACTCCGTGAGCAATATCAAACCATGCCAGATGATTATAGGTACAATGTTTCATTTGATTCCCATTTGAAGTGTGTGGCGTCAGTGGAGCCCGAAAAGTGGAAGATGGTGGACCACATTAGGAAAAGGATAAAAAGGGAAGCAGAACAAGCTATGTTTGAAGAATCAAAGAAGGAACGAGATGAAGTGCCTATTTGTGGATTGCAGCCGACAAATATGCAAGTTGAAGAGAAAAATCAGTCATCTAGCATTGAAGATGGCACAAACAAGGTGCACATATCACATCAAAATGATCGTGAGCTCGAAGGAGAAAACGTGACAGTTGAAGAGTGTGTGGAAGAGCCTCATAATACGCCCCTTGACTTGCATGTGATAGCAAGTGAAGAAGAGCAAGTTGAAGGAAATACTATTGGTGTCTTTGAATCAGCTTATGACCATTACCAAAGTGGTGATGTTGGTAATGATTTCGATGTGTTTGTACCTCCTCTTGTTGAAGATTTAGTGAGGGATAGATTGGCTCTTGTTGCTGTCTCAACTTCCCGAGAAGTTCCACATAAGGAAATCAGCAACATAATCTCTCATGAGGGTTCCATAGAAGATAATAAAGATGAAGTTTTTCAAACACCAAACATTGAAGATTCTTCACTTCATTTCGGGGGTGACATTGTTGGTCATGGAATTGATCAGCAAACTGAGCCATTGGAGAAAAAAAATTTTGATGATTTCAGCTTAAGTGAATTAGGACTTGACTTATTCAAAGAGTCATCACTACAAGGGGAGCATGATAAGTTTTTTCCAGTTGATCATCTTAATCAGCTCACTAGCATTTGGGATCCGGGTGTGATGGCATCAAGTTATGTTAAAGAACCTGTGTGGGATAAGTTTCCCTTTGATCCTGATGAAGAACAAGAACCAGGTTGCACAGTAGACTATGAGGTGGCCCTTGGAGGAGAAGTTGTCTTTGAAGAAGAAGATTGTTCCACAAAATTCCATAATGATCTCTTTGGAGTGGTTGCAGCCACTAAAGAGGAATTTGTGGTTACAAAAACTTTCCGAACAGCGGACAAACATGATTCCTTGAGCAGGTTGGATACTGGTCTAATGTTTGATCAAGGAGGCCGGGATGAAGAAGAAGAGCTAGAAGTCCATATGGCTCTTGAAGATGGAGAGTTTGAAAGTGTTATTAAACACAAATTAGATTTATCAATACACGAAGCTGGTTGCAAGCAATGGGTTGAAGAATTTGTGGAGTATGATGCTTTTTATGATGATGAGCATTCTCTGCTAGTTGGTGGTGAAGTACAAGAATGTTGGAGTAGCAAAGAGGGCAGCAAAGGCAAGGAACGAAGTTCTGATTTTCAGTTGCAGCCTATCAGCAGTTCACCGTCTTTGCATGTTCATGAGTGGGAAGATCAATGCAAGGTATCTTTTGGAAGAGAAGTACAAACGCTATCCCTATTTGATCGCACACACAATTTGGTTGATGATCTCTATTGGAAGGCTCAGTCTGAAGAGAGACGAAGTGGAGTTAAGGATGAAGTTGCTCTTCCTAACTTGCAACTTATCAGAGGCTCTTTGGAGTCATTGAAATCAGCATACATACACTTGATTGAAGATCAAGATCATGCCGTTGAATCTGCAAAGAAGGCCTTCATTGTTTTCGAAGAAAGGGAGAGTATGGTTGAAGAGCTCACCTTGGAGCTTAAATCAACAGAGGACGAGTTGAAAGAAACTCAGTTGGCTCTAAGAAAGGTTGAAGACCAGTTTGCAGATTTCAAACTTTTCAAGGAGTAAGAGGATGCACGAAGAGCTGGAGAAATCAAGCAAGTAATTGATGAGATTGATAGTCTTCGAGAGGAGTTTGATCTTGAAGGTTTCACAAGAAAATCAACGGTTGCATGTGCAGATTTGGAGCAGCAAGATGAAAGGAATGACTTTCAAGTTTATGACAATCCTCTTTTTCAAGAAGGTGATGAGAAAAGTTATGATAATCCTCTCTATGAAGTAGAGGATGAAATGGAGAATGAAACTGATTCTGGTTTCCAGTGCTTGGATGCTTCGATATCACTCTATGAGGATGTGCCACGTATGTTGAGTAGTAATGGATGCATAAGTGGCTTTGAGGATGAAGGTTCTACATGGGAGGTGACGAAGCAAGGTAATTTCAACATCTATGACATCAAGGTGTTGAAGAGACAAGTCTTGGTAGCTGTTGGTAACTTCATCACAGCAGCAACGAGTGAAGATTTCAGACCTACTACTCAGGAGGAATGGGGAAAAGGTGAACTAGACTTT
>VDFB02144801.1:0-61328 GCA_007258455.2 Sequoia sempervirens
TCCCTTATGGATGGATTTTTAGGATATAATCAGATTAGAATTGCAACTGAAGACCAACCTAAGACAGCTTTCACTTGTCCTTGGGGCACATATTGTTGGAATGTTATTCCCTTTAGACTCAAGAATGTTGCAGCAACCTATCAACGTGCCATGACCACTATTTTTCATGATCTAGTATACACTCTTATGGAGGATTATGTCGATGACCTTATATTTAAATCCAAGACAAGGGAAGAACATTTATAGGTTTTAGACAAGATATTTCAAAGGCTAGAAAAGTATAAAGTGAGACTCAATCCCAAGAAATGTGTGTTTGAAGTAAAGTTAGGAAAGCTTTTAGGCTATATAATTTCTAGATGAGGCATTGAAGTGGATCTGGCCAAGGTCAAAGCAATCATGGACATGCTACCACCAACTAATCTCAGTCAGCTAAGGACATTACAAGGAATACTGCAATCCATCAAAATATTTATAGTGTAGTTAGCAGATAAGACACATCCTTTTCAACATTTACTTAAGAAAGGGGTACCCTTTGCATGGACAGTTAGGTGTGGAGAGGATTTTCAACTGATCAAAGAATATCTACTCACACCACTAGTCTTAATGCCACCTGTTGAAGGATGACCTTTGATTCTTTATATTTCAGCAACCCATTCATCACTTGGAGCATTGCTTGCACAAAATGATGATGAAGGTCATGAAAGGGAAGTATACTATATTAGTCAGACTTTGGTAGGTTATGAGCTCAACTAGAGTACCATTGAACGTGCATGTCTTGCGGTTGTATTTTCTACTCAAAAACTAAGGCACTATATGCTAAACCATCAAACAATGTTGATTGCCAAAATAGATCCTTTGAAATATCTTCTAAGCAAAGCAGCATTAATAGGGCGACTGGACAAATGGGTTATGATACTTAGTGAGTATGATATCCAATATGTAAAGAGAAAAGCTATTAAAGGACAAGTCATCACTAATCAATTAGCCGACACACCACTACAAGCAAATCACCCATTAGTTGTAGAGTTTCCTAATGATTTTATATTTATAATTGACACAAACACAACATGGAAACTGTACTTTGATGGCTCACATACAAATCATGGCTCAGGGGCTGGTATACTGTTTATCACACCACAGGGTGATTCCATCCCTTAGTCATTCAGGATTGCATTCCCATGTACTAACAACATAGAAAAGTATGAAGCTCTAGTGACAAGGTTATGCATGGAAGTCAAGTGGAAAATTAAGAACCTATAGGTATATGGCAATTCTCAACTAGTAATCAGACAGGTAAATGATGATTATGAGACTAAGGATGAGAAACTTGCTCCATACAAACGCATGGCTGATAGCTTTAAGGAGTACTTTGACAAGGTTGAATTTCATCAGATACCTCATGTTTTAAACAAGGTAGTAGACGCTATGGCTACAATTGCATCACTGCTAGACATTCCTAGTAACGTGCCTAAGTTTGAGTTCTTGGTAGAACAACTTTTGGTCCCAGCCTATGATATCCCAGATTTTAAGATGGTGTGTGACATTGTTGGTCATGATTCCCCATGGTACAAAGAAATCTATGACTTCCTCCATGCCAAAATCATACCCACTAGCTTGTCAAACAACCAATGTAGGACATTCCTTCGTAAGTCAACCAAATACATCATCGTCAGAGACACCCTATATAGATGTGCCTTAGATAATACCCTACTGAGATGTGATTCTAATGCAGCACAAGCAATCTTGTGAGGGGTGTATCAGGGTATATGTGGTTCCCATTCTAGCAGTCATACCTTAGCCAAAAATATTATGAGACTGGGTTATTATTGGCCTACTATGGAAAATGACTCATATGTCTTTGTAAAGAAATGTCACCAATGCCAAGTTCATGGAGACTTGATACATGCACTAGCACAGGAGCTCCATCCTATAACGTCACCATAGCCCTTTGCCCAATGGGGGATCGACCTCATAGGTAAGATCCATCCCACATCATCCAATGGCCACAAGTTCATTATCACTGCCACTAAGTACTTTACGAAGTGGATTGAGGCTATTCCTATGACATACATTACTGGCACACAAATCTCTAAGTTTATCTTGAATTATATCATCTGTCGGTATGGTGTCCCTTAGTGCATAATCACTAATAATGGCCGCCCATTTAAGAATCAAGAAGTCTGCCATCTTTGTGACGAATTTCGTATTCAACATCACTTTTCCACTCCATAATACCCACAAGGTAATGGCCAAGAAGAGGCATCTAATAAAACTATCATTAGAATCCTCAAAAAGACTGTCAATGATGTTGGCCACGATTGGAATTTATAGCTTAATCTCGCATTATGGGCTTATCACACAAGCATTTGTATCTCCACTAGCTCCACTCCATATTCACTAGTATTTGGTTTCGAAGCCATTTTTCCTATTGAGGTTGAGATTCCTTCCCTACGGGTATCCTTGAAAGGGCACATTGATGATGAAGAGTACCGGATATCAAGACTAAGCAACTAGAATTTTAGGATGATCAAAGATTTAAGGCACTAGATCATCTCTAAGATATCAGAATCACCTTCGTCGTAGCTATAATAGGAAGGTCTTGAACAAAAACTTTGACATTGGTGACCTGGTTTTAATGGAGAACCCGAAGAATCAAGTAGAAAGAGAAAAACCAGGAAAGTTTGAACCAAACTGGTTACGACCTTATATTGTTATAGAAGCCTTTGGATCAGGAGTGTATCAACACTCTACTCCTGAAGGGGAACCATTGTCCTCGCCAATCAATAGTCTTCATCTGAATAAGTTCTATGCATAGCTTTTGAGGGCCTTGTCTTAATTAGCAAAAATACAATAAAATCAATAAAATTGTTACCTAGGTGAAAACCTAGGAAACAAGCGTCTTGGTAACACCAAAAAAATTAGATAATCCAGAAAATAGTAAAGAGAAATAATTCGTCCAATAGTGAAAACCACTTCGGTGGAACTTTGGATAAGTACCATGGTGAAAACCTGGCAAACAGGTGCCATGTGTAGTTGACTTTGCTCTTTTGTCTACTATTATTCTAATCTAGAATCTCTATACATACACCCTATCCCTATACGTACTACCTATCCATGTACATCTCACTTATCTTTCCTATCCATCACTTGTACATACCATTCGTAATAAGTGGTAGTCTTTCCCATAACCTAGAATGATTGACATCGAGTGCATTTCATATCCCCCATTTTATCCTATTCATAATCAATTGGTATTATACTCGACTGGGGGAAAACACTTGACGTGTGTCATATTGGTTCTTACATTGGTTGTGTTGAAGACGTAAAACCATAAAAGAATCCAAAAACATCACACAATGTCCTAAGAAAATACAAAAACATGAAAAAACTTCAAAAAGACAAAAAAAAATCAAAACATGTCAAAAATCCAAAAACAGAGTCAGATTCAGTCGCACTTGTCAGTCTTTGATGTTTATCGAACTATGTTGCCTCTATGACTGGACGTAGGAAAGGCCATCTGTCGATGTGCCCCCGGGGCATTAGGTCAGTTTGTTTAGGTTTGTTTGTATAAAATCATGATTCAATTCATTTGTCTATATGATAAGGTCATTGGCATGTCGAACTACGAGGTCTCTGCATGTATAACGTAGGCAAGGCCATCAATCAATGAGCCCCCGAGGCCACACTAGGTCAGTCCATTAGGGCTCGTCACATTCACTATCACACACATCTTCTACTTGTCGTCAATCTTGTTAGTCAAAGTCAAGTCGAACTACAAGGTCTCTGCATGTATAATGTTGGCAAGGCCATCAAGCGATGAGCCCCCAAGGCCGCACTAGGTTAGTCCTTTAGGGTTCGTTGTGACACACAATCAATTGTCAGCACATCATATCAAAGTTATGCCTCAATCTGGGGAACAAATCAGCAATGTCTCTAAGTCAAATCAAACAAATTTCCAAAACAACAATTGAAACAGATCAACTCATGTCTACTACAGGATGTGTCCTTCCTGGCAACATACATCATCAAAACAATCAACCTATGTCTTATTCTAGATGAGTCCTTCCTGAATATTGATATCAGCAAAACAATCAACTTGTGTCTTATACAGGATGAGTCATTCCTGCATATAGACACTTTCCATCAAATCAACATAGCCTTATATAGGTTATCACATCAATGGCATCTGACTCAACATCTTATATGACACATGTCTTTCTGAAACCAGGCTTTGTCATGCCTTATATAGATAGTCATAACATCAAAACTAGACTCACAGTCTTATTCGGTATGTGTATCTCCTACAATCAAGCTCTATCAATCAATCCTTTTATCAACCAAAACAAATTAAACAAACAAGATCAAGTTTTGGCAAATATTTTACTAGCTTTTTGACTTTATGGCTTATTTATCTTATCATTTCATTTGACTTTATGATTAGAATCTTGTTACTAGCTTTCTCAAGGATGTCCCGTGAAGGATTTAGAGAAGCAACAATGTATCAGAATTCTATTTTCTTTTATTGTTGTCTCTCAACTGTCTTTTAAATTTGATTTTGAGTCATGTTACTAGTTTCCTCAAGGATTTCCCATGAAGGATTTAGAGGAGCGATGACGTCTCATGACCCGTTTTTTATTTGTTTGTTGTCTGTGGTTTGTCCTGACAAAAAGACTAGGGCAACTTGTGCCCTTAGTATGAGTTAACGACAATCCTTGTCTGCGACTGTCTGTTGTTAGCAAGTGGATGACCTTGCACACCTTGATTTATGTCATATCATGGTGTTTTTCTCCATTTGCATTAGTCCCGCCTAATGATGATAAAGTGCAACGCCTTGAGTGATACAACAAAACATAGAAGATTGCTAATACTAACATCCATCTCATTTATTTTATTATTTCTCAATCTTTCTTTCTGCACTAACAGTTTTCTTTCTTGCATTATGATGGAGTCTTGTGACACACAAAAATATAAATCATCATGCATTCACATTCATGTTAGAAATATCATTTCCAAATCATACATCATTAATCATACATACATCTTGCATTTGAAATATAAAAACATATAGGCATTTATTATGTCTAGGACATCATGGAAAATAGACATTTACCATCATAGATTACATGTCATAAACATTCCATGTACATAAAAAACGTAAATACATGCATCATATTACATTTGTATAGCATCACATGTAGAAAGCATTGTACATATAACATCATATTGCATCTCATAACTATAAATTGCATACATAACATCCATCGACATCATAAATATTAATACATACATCATCACATAGAATCAACATCACATCATAAGCTGCATAAACACATCATAAAGAAGATAGGATCATCTATCACATAGACATCTCATATAGAAATAACATGTATAAATAATAGAACTGCATATCATGAGAATCGCCACCAAAATCAATATATATATATATATATATATATCGCTCAATAGTGTCACATCACAATGTCATATTGTATCAATAAAATATGGAAGCCCGCAGGCTATATGATCCTAATACAATGTCTCAGTACATATAGAGAAATGTCCCTATCTTGAACTGCCACTGCTATCATGGCTAGAGTGTGTGGATGACTGATGTCGAGATCCTGATGACATGTGACCTGAATGGGGCATGTCATATGGACCAGCTCTGCATGGCTACTCAAAATCCTTTGTGTTGATTGTCCTGGTGTGGGTCCTAGGTTGGGACCTCTCACTGCATGCCTCTGAAAAGCTCAGGGCTTGTCTCTCTGGAGGAACTGTTGCCTCATACAAATCTTGGTAATAAGTGGCCCTCTCCCTGACTCTAACTAACTCTCTAGCAAATGCAGTTGTCGGCCCAGTACATAGAGCTCTAATCTCTATAAATCTATGCTCGGTCTCCTGCCTCTGAGCTATGGCCTAATCTTTGTCCATGAAGGATCTATCCCTCTCCATCTGTAATACATCTCACTCAGAAATCATGACCCTCATCTGCTCCTCCAAAGATGCAACTTGAGCATGAAGTGTAGCAGTGTCGAGATCAACTGCCCCTATGTCAGCCTGTCTCACCCTCAGCACACCATCATCCTCATCCTCCAACTCCTCCAGAATCCTATTTTGAATCTCCTGCTCATGATCATCATCCTCCTCATCATCATTCTAATAGGCACTAAGTAAGCCAAGGGCATCAATCTCTGCCTCCTCCTCTGCATCAACCTCTAGAATGGCCTCCTCTATTGGATGCTCCTCATCTCTACCAATCTCAACATGCATCTCCTCCCCACCTCTACCAATATCTGGCATGTGCACATCCTCCTCCTCCCGTCCCTCCTCACTGATAGGTGATAATGGTGGCCCTTGTCCCCTCCGTCCACACCTCCCTCTCCCACCACTTCGCTGACCACCTCCACCACCATGTCCATCATCGCCACGACCACCTCCACCTCTCCAACCTCTGCCTCTGCCATGCTTTTCGTGTGGTCCTATCCCTCGCTCTATTGGTGCAACCTGATTTGGATATGTAAGGGGATTTGGCCTGTGCAGGGCCCACCACTGATCATATGCCTCGATGGTACCTGGATCTGCTAAACCATCTCTCCAACCCCACTGAATTTCCTGTAACGCATCAATATCTTCCTCAGTAGTGGCCACTGGAATCTTTGGACCCCACAGGGGGATCTCTCGCAAGGACCTTGCAAAATCTGCCCATCCTCTAGGCACATCCTGCACCTCTCTGAACTGTTGAATCACGCGATATGGAAAATGTCTCTCTATAATATGAACATGTGACACAATCCACCCAATCAGATATTGTGTCTAGCGGCAATAGGGAAAATGATCATCCTCATCTAACCACTCTGGACATCCCAAGTACGGTCGCCATGTAAACTATACCATGGTATCAATGGCATGTCTGAAGTATCTAGTATCTCCCATATGGTGTTGGGTATTAGCCCCCACATAACAGAAGGCATAAGGTGCTCCATGTTGCACATCAATTGTAACCAGCAGACGAAAGATGGCAATGTGTTCCCACGCCCATACCATCAAGAGCGTGGTACCACAACTCATCGACTGTGCCTCTTGATAGGCTATGTCATGCAAATGAAAATATAACATGCCAAGCAGATAAGGACCCCAAGCATACACCTCCCGACGCTCTAACATGCCAACCAACATCTCTCCCAATCCTACAGGAAAACCATGACCTTGATGGTCAGGAAGGACTATACCACCTATCACTGTACACAATAGATAGTCTAACTGTCTATATCTTTGTGCTAGTACACGCCACCTAATCTCATAATGGTCAAAGCCTAACTGTTTGATATCAGTGTTTGGGTAGTATCTACACATCTCAGCGAAACCCCTTTGGGTATCATATATCACCCTCGTGCCTCTGATAGGAAGTCTCAGAATCATGTAGACGTCCTCCAATGTAACTGTCGCCTCTCTAGTAGGCAGGTGAAACAAAGAAGTCTCTGAGTGCCATCGCTTGCATAAAGTTGTCAGCAGACCCCAGTTTGCCCAAATGATGGGCATGTCTATCACATGAAGGAGACCCAAATGCCATAGGAACCATTTCTCCACGCTCCGCAAACTATCTCAGAAGTGAAAAGTTGATGGTCTCAACTCTCGTGTATACACAGAGTCCAAAACAACCTGCAATGGCATTATACATGCCTCATGTCAATCACCTATCCTAATGCAAAGTGACTGAATCAAATGTCAGTCAAATGCATCATTATTTTGCAATTGCATTGCAAGAAACCAAATGTGTCATAAAATGTCACATGCATCATTTTACATCACAAGTGAGTGCATAAATAACAAATGCGTCTAAACATCAAATGTGCCTCTCTATCGACACATAAAATATCTTGCTAAATGTAAATGCGTAAATAAAATATCAAATGCGTCAAAATGTTTTCACATGCATTGAAAATAAAACAATTGCATCTAAATTAAATGCAAATGTGTTGCTATTTTGCTAATGCATCAATTGTGCTCAACTACGCTTAAACAATACACGAATTTATAAATGCAAAGTGATCCGTGATACATATGTATCGATAACTAATTCAAATGTGAATTTACTGACAATGACTTACATGATGAAAATTGACAAGAAATGCATCAAAAGTTTAAAAATAAAAATTCAAAGTCAAGATTTAGGTACATATCTGGGGGTCTACTACTCACCAAGGTCCGATCTTGTATGCCTCGATGGTGGGTGTGGAACTATATATATCTTTGCTAAGGGTGCAGCAAAAATCCTCAAATTTTGAAGCTATGTGGGTAAAAATGAAATGGGTTTTACCCCATTTTCATTTATACCTAGGGTTTTGGTGGAATTCTTTTCTAATCGGGTCAGACAACTTCTAATTTCAATCGACCCGTACCCCTCCTTAACACTTCCAACTTCAATTCCATCAACTCCACTATATTTCTGGCTATCCAATGGACTAATCGAGATTATTTCCAAAAAAAATTGAATTTTTTTGAAAATTTGTCAATTTTCCCAAGGGGGCATACCTTCACCTATTTTAATATGGAGCATTACTGGGGCATATTTCTTATCTATTTTCTTTGAAACAACATCGAAATGACATTGTATCAAAGAGGGGCAAATGTAGACACCTAAATCTAGTTTAAGCTATGACTCAATATTCTTCATAATTCATATTCTTTTCATGGTCATTATTAAATAATGTCAATTATTTAATTATTCTCTTTAAGTCTTCATTTCTTCTATTAATTAAATAATCTTAATTATTTAATTAATTCACATTATTTATCCGACACTAAATAAATGCTTTTATTTAATTATGTTACTAATTAACCTTATCCTTCTTCAATTAAATAAATTCTTTATTTAATTTACCTCTATCATATTTCAACTATAATTAAATAAATCCCTTTATTTATTTAATTATTCATTTAATCCCTTTGTCACTTAATTAAATAAATCTTATTTATTTAATTATTCTTCAAATATTAAATCTTGAATTAAATTAATTATTTAATTCATAAATTCTATTTTAACGCATTCCTCTATATTTGGATAATTGTGTGAGTTATCTAAGTATTCACTTTGACTTGACTCGACATCTATTTAAATCGCTCAGTTAACTCAGGATTTAATGTCTAAGTGGCTTTCTCGAGTAATCTCTTCGTCATATCATTCAGTCATCTAGTTCTAACTCAATTGCATGTACATGCATATTAATTAAATATTCCTATTTAATTAATTAAATCTTGTGTGTGCATTCGAACAGAGAGTTACTTTAATTCATCTTTATCTTTGTCATGCAAGGACTATTCTTTTGTTTTCGAATACCAAACTTGAAGATTAAATCATTTATTTAATCTTTATTTCTATTTTTTAATTTGTATCACTCATGTCATTACTAACAGTTATCATAATGCATGTCTAATCTTTCAATCTCAACCATTCATTGATCTTTCAATCCTAACATGTCGTTCGAATGATCAATTTTCTATAAATTGATCTGTCATTCATCATTCCAATCTCTCTCAAAATCATGACTTTTGGAGAAATTATCTTGAATCTTCGATGTTTTTTGTAAATCGTTATCATAGGTTATACTTGCACAAGACAAATTTGAGGGCAATTATACTACAACAAAAAAATGGAGAAGGGCAATCGAGGTTATACATGGAATTACGTACATATTGGGTGAGATTGTTCAGTTTATTTACGTTTTGGCTTTCCTTTGTTCTATGTCGTTTAGCTTAGATTGCATTAGAGCTTAGATTGCATTGAGTGTGTGCTTTTAATCTTTTCTTCTACATTTTCTAGATGTTACAGGAAGGATAGGTGATTGGAAGACTATTGGATGTTGGATCAATCTGCTCGATAGGAGGGGATGGTGGCATTAGGAGATATAAATTCATTTGGAGGGTTGTCTAGAGGAAGCATGAGTATAGCTCAAGTATCTATATTATGGATGGATAAGATGAAAAAAATAGAGGTGGATAGAATTCCTGCGTGGACTATTTCACATAGGAAGAAGGTGTCCCACATTAGATGTATTTGAGTTGATTATCATGTCAAGAAAGTACTAAAACTTATTAAAATAATTTTAAAATAATATGATGCACTAGAAAAAAGATTCTAAGTCAAGATGGTACATTTTTTTTGTTTTAGATAAATAATTAAGATAAAAGGTAGTGTCCCTTGGAAATAGTGTGTTTTCAATACACACATTTTAATATTTATTTTAAAAAATTATTTATTAAAATTGGGAAAAAATAAATTCATGTGCACTAAAGTTTCAAGTTATAAATACACCAAAACTAAAATTGAAGGAAAAATAAAATAAAATTTACTATATAAAGATCAGCATCCCATTTAACTTCATTTTTCAACATTTTATCAACAACTAAATTATAGTATCAATTTTTATAGAAAACTATAATCATATATTTTAAAATCTTATAAAAATAATAAAAACATAAAATAAACTAAAAAATACACATTTTATTAGTTTGTGTTATTTAAATTTTCAAAACATATATGTCACTTTTTAGTGATTCAAGTTAAAAAGTTGGATTGGCATTGGTCATTTCCTTTACAAAAGTGTGACACAATTTTTTACTTTTAGCACCTACATAGATTTTAGCTTTTTTTAACCATGATAAGAATCCCAAATAAATATCTAATTTGACCCTTAGTTGATAAGAATTTACCCTTATAAAACTTATCACAGACACCAAATAATAAATTTTGAATTTCAACATAGTAGGGTTGTTTTGATGAAATTAAAATGGCCTTGACCAAATAAAAAATATGCATTTCAAATATAATTCATTATGTGAGTTACAAGTTTCAATAATAGATAATATTTTGTTACAAAATAAGCTTACCCCTGATTATATGAATATTGTTGTTGTTGCACCCAGTCTTAGGTAAGTTAAATGGGGATCAAATAGGTTTAATTGGTTGTTGGTCCATTATTTGGAAGTATTATTTAGGTTATCCATACTTTTTTCCACTCAAGTTTGACACCAAATACGAATCCTTGAATATAACCCTATGATTTGAAAGGAGGCACTTTGATTGGGGATCACACAAATAGTTGACCTTGTTTCACTTGAAGTATTGATGGTGTGAAATATACCACAATCTAAGAATATTTAGTTGAGTGTAGACTACAGTGTTGCACTATGTTGTCATTGGTTTTTTCATTGATGTCAACCTCTACTGTGGTCATGATGATAATGTGGTTTTGGTGTTGATTAGGTGTTGTAGATGTAACACGGTCACTTGATTTCCAAGTGCTTTTGAGAAAATTTGTATAGAGAGTGTACAGTGTGACAATAATGTGTTATGTATTGTGTTTCACATTTCTTCATGCTTGAAGATGTTCCTATGAAGGGAGTCATACCTATTGACATGTGATGAGTAGAATTATAGCATTACTACCCAAGATGGAGAAAATTGATCCAAGTTATGTGTTTGCTTCTAACATAGTTCCTCAAATATCTTGTTATCCATTTGTTCATAAATAAAAAATATCCCATTAGTTTGAGGATGATAGCTAGTCCTTGGGGTCAAATATGTACCTATCAATCAAAATATGTCTTTCCAAAATAAGCTAATAAATCTTTTGTCCTCGTCACTTAACTTTTTTGATAACCCGTGTAGTCTAAAAACCTCTCTAAAGAACAAATCAGCTACTATGGAGCCTTATACTCGAAATATATAGCTCATAAAAATGAGCACACTTAGTGAGTTTATCTACAACCACATAGATACAATATTTACCTATAAATTTTTGGAATCCATTGTGAAATCCATGGAGATACTCTCCCATTTTTTTATTTTGAATGGGTAGGGGCTGCAACAAAATAGATGGAATTACATGATTTATTTTATTTTGTTGATAAATCAAACACTCCCTAATATGCAAGTCAAAATATCATCTTTGAGCCTCTTTCATGAAACATGCTTCTTACCTTACTTGTGTGTATTTTCATACCCTAGGTGACTAGAAAGCAATATGTAATGACATGCCCTCAAGATTTTCTCCTTTATCTTTGATCCTCACTCAAGACACACTTAGTCCTTATGAATAATGATTGTATCAACCACTTTGTACCTATCATATTATAGCTTTCCTTTCAAAATGTCAACAACAAAAATGTTCTTGTCATATTCATCTATTATAGATACCTTCTAATCAATAGACATATCAGTCATGGAATAGAAATAAGGATTCCTAAAGAGAGCATCAACCAACATATTATTATTTCTCTTAAGATACTCAATATCAATATCATAAGCTTGTAGCTTCCTTACCCATTTTTGTTGCTTATCATTCAAATATTTTTTATTGAGGAAGAACTTCAAGCTATTATGATTTATTTTCAGCAAATATTCTCACAAACCAAATATTTCCTAAACTTGGCTTTAGTGCATGCATGATACTAGCATCTCCTTATCATATATGGAGAAGCTACTCTTCGAATCCTTGAGCTTCCCACTCTCAAATTCAATGGGGTGTTTGTTTTGTATTAAAATTGCATCAATCCCCTCTCTTGAAGCATCACACTCTAAAATAAAAAGAAGTGAACATTTTGGAATAACCGAAATAAGACATGAACTCATTACCTCCTTGAGCTTTTCAAAAGATCTCTATTCTTAAATGTGACAAAGTCATGGGTCTAGGCCAATCCCTTATTATCTTGATCTTCTCCTCATCCACACTAGCCCTTGGAGCACTGATCTTATTTTCTAAATATAATATTTTTGTCAAACAAAACTCACAATTGGAAGCTTTGGCATAAAATAAATGATGCTCTAGTATGCCAAGCACTTCATCTATGTGTCTCAAGTGATCCTCCCATGTTTTACTATAAATCAAGATGTCATCAAATAAAACTAGCACAAATTCCCTTAATTGTAAAATAAATACCTAGTTCATGCATTAATGGAATGTCATAGGTGTATTACATAGCCCAAATGGCTTGACCAAGAACACATAATGTCCATAATGACATGTAAAAAAAAATTGTGCACATCTTCATCGTTGATTGTTATTTGTTGATACCCTAATCTTAGATCAATCTTAGAAATGTACATGGAACCATGAATTTCATCTATCAACTCATCAATCCTGGGTACGGGGTAGTGATTCTTGATTGTCTTCTTATTGATGGCTCTATAATCAATGCACATCCTCATAGCAACATCATTTTTCTTAATCAACACAACATAAGAAGAAAATGGGCTAGTTGAATGTGTCCCACATCCCAAAAAATCCTTAATTTCTTTCTTAATATCCTCATTATGCGTCTTAGGATGATAATAAGGTGTAGTGATGATTGGTTTTTCTCTCTCATGTAACTCAATAACATGTTTGAATCCCTTATTTGGTGGTAAACCTTGAGGAATTTCACTAAACACTTTACAATATCTATCCAAGATGGATTGTATGTCAACATGACAAGACCTCCCATCCTTGGATGGACATGTATCTATAATCAAACACTTTTTTTCCCAAGAAAATTGGCCTCTATAAAAATCCCTCTCCATCCTCTTAGTTGAAACAATCATGGTACCCCATTGGAAAGTCCACAAGGAACTATTTCCTTCTCATCATATTTGAATTTCAAATCCAAAGTCTAGTAATTGTGTGTACTTTCCAGGTGAGTGTAATCATTGCACTCCCAAAACCAAATATGTCTCACCAATATCTTTCACATAGAAATCATCCCTCATCTTATTCCCTCCTAAAGTCAACTCCAAATTCTAATAATTTTGTGTGTACTTTCCAAGTGAGTTTAACTGGCCTTGAGTTCCTAGTCTTCCCAATCGCCTGAGCCTTTTAATAATACATTGAAATATTTCTCGTGGGGTCATGAAATATTTTGTCTTAAGTTTAAAGTCTTTACTCCTAGGTCTAGGTTTAAAATTATGTCTTAATATTCGTTAACCTAGTTAGGACCCCTTTTATGTCATCACTTAAGTGCTTGTGCCTTAAAAATTTGTTAAGTTACTGTCGCTTGGGTCCCATGGTGCCAAGTGTTCAATCCTCATTAGTTCCACCAACCCACACTACTTAAACTATTCATTATAAAATATTTGTGGAACCGCAGGAGGGCACCACATGTCCAGCCTGTGCAATGGCTTATACCAGACTTATAAAGGGAATTTGGTAGGCCCATGATCCAAGGGTTGCAAGAGTGCCATACAACACAATATTGACCATTCCTCGCCATTCGGCTAGGGAGTATTTGTGAAGACCTTGGTAGACCGCAAAAACATGGGATGATGCCAAGTGGCAGTTCCTCAGCCATCTGATGAAGAACTTAGAGGATGTCGATAATTTCACTAAGTAAAAAGGAATGCAAGGGAAAATAAAAGGTATGCTTCTTGTAACATGTGGCAATATTCTGGCAAAGCTTAATGGAGATGTATTAATCTAGCCTGTCTGAGTTGTAGAAGGATAAGCACATGGTGAAAATTTGCCTAAGTATGGGCAACACATAAGAAGGTTAACCAATGCACATATTGGGATGTGTGGCATGATTTGGAGGATTTCTACCATTCTATGGGCCTTGATCTATCGCCCTAGTGCATGGCCATGAAAACACGAGGAGGTGACATGTAAACTCTATCAATGCTTTCAAAGATGGTGGGGCCTGTGGTGACATGTAACAAGCTCTTCCACATGGAAAAATTCTATTGGCTCATGATTCTTACCAAAGATAGTCAATTTTTCAAATTTTATTGACTCCATCTAAGCCATCCAAACATACAGATTATCACTAGATCAACGGTCATAATTCAAAATTGAAAAAATGATTAGATGAAGCCACTTTGGTTCATGTGAGCAAAGAGTAATGGAAGACAAGACATAATACGCTTGAAATTGAATGCTTTTTCAATTAAAGTTGTGTTTAACACATATTTTCAAATCACCAAAGCATTTAGAGCATCAAGAAATCAAGATTGGCGAAGTTGTGACTCCTCAACATCAAAAATTAGGGTTTCTCCATTTATGCACCTATAAGTGAAATTTTGCTTCTCCCTTGTTCAATTTTTTGAAAAATTGTGTCTAATTGCTAGCTTTTAGTATATAATTTCTTGTTGTGGCTATCTTAGGTTTTAATTTCATATGCTTGTGATCAAATTATTCAAAATTTCTTAGTTTCATCCATAATTGTGACAAAACCATAAAATCATCATAGAAACCCTAGTGTTATTCTAAGCTACTAAAAATGTTGCCTCCTAAATCACAATCTTTCGGTTCAACCCCAATCTGAGCCAAACACTGAGAACTTCTTACCCGATTGCCTCGCTCAAAAAATAGCAGGGTTGATAGTAAACTCAAACCACAAGGCTCAAGAGTTGATAAGGGTCTTGTAGATAGTTACGATGGGGTTAAGGATGCAAAAATGAAAATTTTTTGTTGGGAGCTTTTTAAATACTATTATGGGAAAAGGAATGCCCTGGTCCCAATCTACAACATATGGAATTTAGACTTGGGGAAATTAATTGTCCCAAATGTCTACCTTGATGTTGACATGGTCAAAGCAATTGTAGCTAATTATGATGAGAATATCGGAGTTGTGAGGACACAATTGGGTGTTAGAATGAAAAAATTGGATAGATAATCAATAATTAATGTCTTTAGATTGAACCCTAATGTGAATAATAACATCAACCTTGAGAGGTTAAAAAGGTAATATGAGAAGAACAAAAGCACTTATAAGGTAATGCTATTGCCAAGATTCAGAGTGAAGGATAGAAGCAGAAAAAGTGTTAGAATATCCCTTATAGAACAAGAACATTTCAAAGTTGATGGTTTTGAAGGATATTTTTTCAAGACCTATCTCACACTCTACCAAGTTCTAAGGTTTCCTCTTTTAGAAAAGATGCATGTGGCTTTCATGTTCATGGCAGCTAACATACAAAACCTAAAGGTGAATGAAGAATATGATTTTGCCTTGTACTTATTAGATGCCACTCACAAGGGATTGGTGGTTATTAAGTATGGAGAAGAGGAGTTATGTTCTAGTGGTATTTACTTCTTTTCCATACATTTTTAGCTTGGGGAATGAAATATTTGGGACCTAATCTAAAGATCAAGTTGAAAGAGAATAATGAAGACCTAACAGTACAAATGTGGACACATTTGTTGGATAGGCATTTCCCCCAATCAAGTTTTGTGACCTTTACCAATTTATTTTTTGCCAAGATAAAGTGTTATTTGAAAGGAAATGTGTAAATAATTCCTAAGGAGCTACATGATTTTCTATGACCAATTGAGAGGAGGCCTGAACTAGGAATTAAACATAATTGGGGTGATGTAATTGTGCATTCATATTGCACCATTCTAAGGGTATATGGGAGTAATGTGGCCCCACATGTTCCACCAAGATTTGTACCATTACAAAAAAAAATATTGAAGTGATGTGGCAGCTAGGATGGGCTAAGGAACTCCACCTAAGAAATCAAAAGAAAGGTTCTTTCTTACCTTTGGTCACTATATTTTTAGATTTTTCTATGGTCAAGGAGGGATGGAGAAAAATTCCTTACTCAATCCTCATAAGATGAAGCCTTGTAAGGATAAAACATTTGATCCTGGAGGGTTTATCAATGCTTTGAGGGTAGGGATTAATAGATCGAGATTTTGGCATGGGCATGATTATGCAAAAAATGTGACTAGAAACATATTTGATTTGAAGGAAATTGAGGCTAGAAAAGAAAAATAGATTTCTTGATAAATTTGAGAGGGCTAAGATGAAAAGGGATCCCTCTTTAAAGGGAGTCTATATAGATATTGATGATCCAATCTTAAGAATTGAAGCCATCTTGAAGAATTTTGACAGAATTGTGAGTGAGGAACAAAGGGCCCAAGAGCAGGAAAAGGATAAGGGTGCACCATCAAAAAATGGCCACTTGTGATTTTCAGGGTATTTTAGGCCTTTCCCCTTGATGTTTGGTCTATTTTGCTTCAATTCATTGATGTAATGTGGCTTGAACATTCACATTAGGTCCTTAAAATGCAAATAATGACGTCTTGTGAAGGTGTTGTGAAGTGGTGTAAAACATTTCTACACTTTTCTAGATTCTATTCATTACAATTCACCTAGAAATCACCTTTTTATTCATCATCAAGTCCTATTTTGAAGTGTTGTAAAGTCTTGTAACAAGATTTCACACTTTTCTAGGCATAGTTTCACTATTTACACCTTTCTTATGACTTATTTGACCCCTTTATACCCTTATAAGGCTTAATTAAGTGCATTTTTTAATGTAAACCATAAACAACATTAAATGTGACTTAATTCCTGACACCCACATTCAAGCCCAAGGTGGGACCCATTCACCATGGGTGGCGAATGAGTCCCCCTTGCTCCAATTTCAAAATATTTCAAATTTCCTTTCAGGTTTTTATTCAAAATCACTTGATGTTGGCCTATGATGAGGTATCAACGAGTTGCTAAGGCACACGATTATATAAATAAGTGATTTTCACCTCATTTTACATCTCCTAATTCATTCAAGCAATCTCCTACAATCATACATCACATCCAAGCATTCAAGCATATTACAACATCAAATCAAGCATAAATCAAGCATTCAAAGGCAACCATTGACATATCTTCATATTTTCATCAAAAAGGGTTTGGTAAGTTGATAGCATTTTCATGTTATTAGTTTATCTTTCTCTTTCATTTCATTATTTCATTAAGGGTTTGATTACCAAAGTGGGGTTTGACCAAGGCAAACCCCTATTTGCTAAACCTCAACCATTTTTACCCTTTGTGAATGTGTTTTGTATGCAGATTTATCAAGCTTTTAGGTGTTGAAAAGTGGAGAACAAGTCAACTAGGTGCTTCAAGTCAACTACATCATATTTCAAGCTTGGAGAAGACTTTTTATCTGTTTCTTGTAGAATTGACTTCGACAACCTGACAAGTAGACATTTCTAGATCTAGTGTTACAGAGTTGTCTCCTGATTTCTTAGAATTTTGGGAGAGGACTGATTCACCACCAGTGATGAATGAGTCCCACCTTAAGGATGGAAATCTAGGTTTTGTCAGATTCTAGATCCTAACACTAAGAAAGTTGTTCCCAACAGTTTTTACCAGAAGCAGGATTGATTCGCCATCAGTGGCGAATGAGTCCCATTGGTGATTTTTTGTGATTCTAGATAGTATTCAAAACATTCCAAATTCTTCATCAGAGTTCTAGGTGCACTTTGATTCAACCTTGTTCTTTTCTGCTTTGCATTCATTCATTCATAGTTCATTGTTTGCATAGATCACATTGTGTTTTCAAACATTGCATTCATCTTAGATTTTGCATTCATATTTGGTCAATTTCATAGCTTAGTTACACTTATATCATTCCATTTAGTCCTAATAACATCACACATTTCATAATTTGAATGAACTAGCTAGATTATTTGGCCCTTCCTTTCTCCTTTTAGGTGAAAAACCCTAGAAGTGCTAGAAAGTCCTAGAGAGCCATTTAAAATCTATGGTTCAAAGGGAAAATCCCCTTTTCTAGAGGAAAGACCAACATATCAGTTGAAGGGGCCATATGTCTTCACAAGAAGAAAGAAGGGAATTGTGTTTAAAGAGCAGATAAAGGCTACTCCAACATAGACAGAAGAATCAATAGCTTCAACTCCTGTGCATCAGGCATCCCATTCTCCACCACATAATGTCATTGACATTGATTCACCACAAAGGGAATCCTCACCAAAGAGGAGAAGGGTTGAAAAGGAAAGACTTGCAAATTACCCACCATACTTTGATGATGAGAAAGTTACTGTAACTTCAAATGACATCATGCAACACATGCCATCTCCTCAAAGAGAGAATGATTTGCCACCCCTTGAGAATAGGATTACTAAGGAAACTCTGTGAGGAATTGATAATGTTGATGACATTAGAGGTGAAGCTTGCCAAAATTTCATGGATGACAATACTTTTGTTAAGAGTGATGTATTTAAGGAATTTGTTTGGAGAAGTCAAAGAGATGAATATGAAAGAAGATTGAAAGAAGAAATGGAAAAATTCCCTGGTCAATCAAGGGATGAAATATCAAAAAGGTTGATAGTGCAAATGAAATCAGAGCAAAAGGAGATGACTCTAGATGAAGGAAGGAAACTTGTGAGGGAAAGTGGTATCCTCCTACCTGAATGGAATAAAGCATCTGAAATTGCATTGGATATAGTTAGGAAACATAACACACAAGTGTTTGCAACTAAGGAAGAAGCTTTATCTGCACTATCTGGGTTTGCTTTTAGTACAAAATGGGACACGTTGGCTATTTGGGACCTTTCCCCAAATACAAATAAACCAACAATTATTGAGCCTATTGGTGACTTAAGGGGTGGCTTGATAATAAAAAGGGTTACAGATACTTTTGTAGTGGAAGCAACCATATTGGTCGTTAATGTTTCCAAATTCACAAAGGCAACAACTTAATCCTTAGAAGAGAAATATGACCAAGAGACAAAGAAGTATCAAGATTTTCTTATTGAATATAATAAAGATAAACAATGGATTGCACAATTGGAATTACAAGTGGAGATGTTGTAGAATCAACAACCACAGGTTAGGAAACAAGTGCAACCAACTACTCCACCCCCTCATTCACCACAATATCCCCAACCTCAGTCTTTGGAAATGGTAGTGTATTAGGAAAGGTCTTTGGAACCAAGCACGTCTACTCCCCCACCTTCTATAACAAGAATCAATAGAAAGGATTTTCTCAAGTAGTTGAGAGCATATGATTAATATTGGATCTCTATGAGGAAGAAAAACATGAGAATAATGTGCTTATAATGACTAATGTGTTGAAGCATTTGATAGGTAAAATAATGAAGAAGGTCAATAGTGTACACAATAACCATTCTTTGATGATGACATTTATTGGTATATTTGAAAGGTATAGAATAGAAGCAATTCCATTGATGTAATTATGGGTGCCAAGGCTCAATGATTTCATTGGTATGATCAAGGGATCAACTTATGATCCAAGTAAGCTAGAGAAGATTACCCCAATAAACCAAATGGTGAAAGTTATAATTAATTTCCAAGGAATGGTGGATCCCATGGAGAAAATAATAAAGGAATTACTCCAAGAGTTTGGTGAAAGTGATCTAGTCATTATGTCTAACATTTTTTATGCTAATGGAGGGGTCAAAATATGTGAGCAGTGGCAGTCCCAAATGGAAAGTGTTGTTGCAACTCTAGCTCTTCTTATTTGTCAAAAAAGATTTAGTTGACATTGAGTTGATGAAAAGTAGTATGGAAAATTTGTGGTATACAAGTAGGTTCTTAGAAGACTTTGATAAGGATGCAAATTAACTGGTGAAAAGACATGGCACATACAAAAAAAAATTGGATGAATTTATGGCATTTAAATGGCCTACTAAGGAAGAATATGATGCCTAGGACAAGAAATACAATTAACTCCTAGAATTGTAGCCTTTTAATTATGTGAAAGAAACACTTTTGTCTCATGTACACACTCAATGTCACCAACAACTATAACGACTTTAACAAATGGAGTTTATCTTTTTGTGCACCGATACTATTGGCATACCTTCCAAGTCACTTTTCTTGAGCCTTTATCAACAAAGAAATAAGAATGAATTGGAAAAGATCACAACTATCAACATCAAGCACTTTTGGAAAGGACAAAGATTACAAAAAGCAAATATAATTGTATTTATCCTTAGAATATTCTATCCACAAGCAATTGTGCTCATATTTTGAAATGTAATAGGTTGTCAAATGAAAAGGTAACATGTGTATTTGGCCTGAATTTTGTTTCTCCCTTGTCTTATAAAAGGGAATTCAAGGCCATTTGCATAGATCTTTTGGAGAAATTTTGTAATGCAAAACATAAATAATAGAGTTTAAGTCTTTTTCTAGGTTACTGAGTTTGAATTGTATGTAGTTTGCAGGTTTTGCTTAACTGTACTAGCATCTATTGAATACAATGACATAATTTTCTAGCCAATTGTCTCTTCGTGTATATTTTAGGAAAATTATGAATGAAAATGATCAAAGATCTTTCATCTAATTGTCATTTCCTTTCCTTTGATGTATGTTATTAAATAAGAATGAGCTAAATGCTTAAATAAGAATATAGATTTGTATGAATTAATGCAAGGAGTTTGAAGTAGAGTTGGTTAGGAATCTTTGAATGCAATAGTGTAATGTATTGTTGTAAAGCTCTCTGATGTTTGGGTAAAATATTGATAAGAAATTTCAATTACTTGTGTTCTAACTCCATGCCCTATGTTAAGGCACCAATCTTTTGAGTTTGAGTCTAAGTTATAGCTCCAGGGTCATTCCATAAAAGAACACTTATAATTTTTAATTTTTTGTTTCAGTTATTGCATTTCTAGAAGTTTCATGTAACTTCTTGTTCTCTTGCTATAAATTGTTTAATGCTTAATGGATTCACCAGATCCTGAGATTTTCATAATCATCAAGAAAATCAGTAGAGAACAAATTTATTAATTAAAATGTATAGGATAATTTGGCACATGAGATCTTAAGAACAATGTAAGGGATTACCCTCCCAGGTTTTGTAGAGACTAAGGTGTAGAGGGAAATTTATTTCAAACTTTCACATGTTCATTGGCCAATCCCTCCAAATAATTGACCATTGGAAATGACAAATCTATAGGTTATTTGTGAGATCTGGTTGGGAATTAAAAATAGCCAACATACAAATCATAACAAATACAAATCCATGATTGGTGGATTACTATATCTAATTGTAGCTAGACCGGATATCATGCATGCAATATGTCTTGTGGCAAGATTTCAAGAAGATCCTAGAGGATCATATGTGGCAACAATCAAGAGGATATTCAAATACTTGAAGAGCACTCTAGACTATGGTATATGGTATTCTAAGGATACCAAATTCTCTTTGAGTGCATATATAGATGTAGATTGGGTAGGTTGTGTGGATGATAGAAGAAGCACGAGTGGAGGTGCTTTCTTCCTTGTAAACATACTAGTTTCTTGGTTGAGTAAGAAGCAAGATTCAGTGTCATTATCTACTGTAGAGGAAAAATATATTACAGTAGCATCTTGCTACACACAATTGTTGTGGATGAAGTAGAAATTGAAAGATATCAAAGTATCATATGATGAACCTATTACTATCTTATGTGATAATATAAGTGCTAACAACATTACAAAAAATCTAGTAATGCATTCAAGAACAAAGCATATCTCTATCCGGTATTACTTTCTAAGAGGGAAAGTTGCTGAAAATGAAGTAAAGTTGGAGTATGTGCCTACAAAGGATCAAATAACAAACATTTTCACAAAGGCTCTTCCAAAAGATACATTCGAGTATCTGAAAAACAAGATAGGGGTTATTTCCCCTCCTTTCAACTAGATGTAAAAGTTGTTACATTTGTCCAGGGGTGCAATTCAAGATGTATTCTTTGTCTTGGATTGATGAAAGCTACCTCATAGGGGGAGTAGGTAGTGGTATCTTTGGTTGGTGTAGTCAAGGGGAGCATATGCTATGCTTAAAAGTGTGTGAGAGAGAAGTGAAGTGTGCAAGTGTTGCCCTTTTCCATTGATGTCAAAGGGGAGAGAAGACTAAAAAACATGGAGAGAGCGATGTCTAAAAAAATCAAGAGAAAGGGGGAGAGAGAGTAGTGGAGAGTTGAAGTAAGGAGGAGAGTTGCTTGAGAGTTGGAGATCAGAGTTGCTTTTGTTGTTGATGGTTTTTTAGCAAGTGTTTCCATCAATGACAAAGGGGGAGATTTTTGCACTATGTTGTCATTGATGTCAATCTATGCCAACCTCTAGTGTGGTTATGATGAGAAGATGTTTGTGGTGTTGAGTAGGTGTTGCAGATGTAGCATGGTCACTTGGTTTCTAAGTACTTTTGAGAAAATTGTATAAAGAGTGTATAAGGTGTGATAGGAGTGAATTCTATATTGTACTATGCATTTATTCATGCTTGAAGATTTGCTTGTGTAGTTTGGAAGTGATGTTCAAAGGTATTCAAAGGTGTTATATCCAAGTTTCAAGTTTTGGATCGTGCGACCGTAGAAGATGTGTTTGACAGTGTGTTGGACTGTGTAGAAGGTTGTCTAAGAGAAATGGAATTGCTCTGCATTTCTTCGTTTTGAAGTTTCTTCTCTTATAGATTTGGGAATGTGTTAATATTTATTTTATCTATCTTCCCTTGGATGTTTTGGTATTTATCTATTTTGCAAGCTCGGTTCATGTGTTGTGTCTCAGTAGCAGTTTGATTAGTTACACATGATAATAGTATTTTTAGTTGTATGTGTTTATGCCAATGTTGTTGAATATTCTGTTGTGTTAGAATATTCTAGGATGTTGTGTGACATTTCTATGTAGTCCACAAGATGTTTTTGGACCTGGTGAAGTGTGTATGTGGTTGCTTGATAACATTAATGTCAGTTTGGTCAGTATGGCTTGTTAGCGTTACTTACGGATGTGCTTCGTGGATTATAGAAGCTTGGTGTAGTGTGTTGATGTAGATTTAGGTCCCGGTTAACCCTTAGTGTGGTATGCTTTCACTTCTTTCCACCATGGAGGTGTTTGTGTTGGGAATAGGATGCCATTTAATTGCAATCCTAAACATTATTTATTTCATGTATCTCCTAAGTCCTTGGAAAGTGTTCTCAAACACTAGGATTAGAAAGAGACTAATATTGAATGAAATAATCATGTGAATTGACATTTTTAATTAATTCTAAATGTTAGGAGCATGTGAGGGCATCCAATATGAGCTCCTAAATAATATGGGCACATGGGGCGCTCACATGGTATGTGACACTCACTTGAGTTCAATTAACTATTCAGAGTAAGAGATAACAATTTTGAATGCATGTAAAGATCCTAGGAGTTAGGGTTTGATGTTTGCATGCATGAAGTTTAGTTTAGTTTAGTTCAGATTAGTTCAGTTCAGTTCAATTCAATTTAGAATCAGTTTAGTTCAATTCAGTTCAGTTCAGTTGAGTTATGGTTTAGTTATCTTCAGTTAGTTTTAGTTGAATGCCAACTGACTTCAGTTAACTTAGAATGCATGACTAATGACTTGAGTTGCATGAAAAATAATAGGGACTACCTTCAGTTAATAGGGGATGACCATTCTTGCATGAATGGTTTTGAGAAATGTTTCAGTTAACAGGAAATGACTTGGACCCAACTTGGGCGCCCAAGTTGGCTTCTTGGAATTAACTCCTTTGCATGGTAAGATATTTCAGAAGGCTAAGTTAAGTGGGACCACTCTTGGGAACCTACTTTGAGGATGAAGCCTTGAAAATATTTACAGAATAAAGGTTGATTTACTACATCAGTTTGGGACACCCCAATGGATGAAGATGATGATTTGGCTTTGTTCTTCATGACATAACTTTACTTTCAAGAGATAGGTGTACCTTTTAGGAATAGGGTTTGAGCATTGTAATTGTAACTCTTTTGGAGTTTACAAATTTGATTAAAGCCTATTTATCTCAAGCAAGTTGAAGAGAGTTAGTATCAGTTTTATTATAGGTTGTGAAGAAGATTTGGTGAAGGAAAAAGAAGCATTCTCAAGCAAGAATTGGAGTTATTGTAATCTACTTCAGAGATTAAATAATACATTGATTCTTGGTGGAATTTTTTCCTGAAATGGTTTTTCCATGGTATATGCTTGTGTAATCTTTCTAATATCCTATCTAATTCTTCTACAACTTATGTCTTCATTCTACAAATGATAAAATGAATTAATCAGATAATCACCCACAAAGAATTTGTAACAAAGAATACATATTTAAGATCAACAATCATAAAGTTTTACAAAGTATTAAGCTACATGAACACCTCAATTTTCAACATTTGGTATCAGAGTTGAGGTTGGGTAAAGTATTGGGATGCCTTTCTCTTAAAAGATTGGAGGTTTTTTGGTTGTAGTGGGAGATCTTACTATTTTTGTTATTGCTGATTTTGGAAAATAAGTTTGTTACAAGAGGTATATATTCTTGCTTTAGAGGATGTTTATCATGTGTCATTGAGAGCTTGGATTCATAGGTTTGGTGTGAGCTTATGATAGAAATGTGGTTTTGATTATGTGCATCATGATGCCATGGGATTGCTCAGTATCACGGTTCAATGGGAGCATTTGGAAATGAAGTGGATTTTTGGTTGTAGGATGGTTTTGTTATTATGTCATGGTATACTCTTGATTAGCGGTTTAGAGTTGTGGCATGGTACATGTTATGATAATTTTGATCATGAGGAAATGTCTGAAATTCCATATGCTTTTTATAGTGATGGTTTGATGTTTATCTTGTTGCCATGTATAAATTGGTATCATAGTTCAGCGAGAGCTTTGGTAGGATATAGTGATCTTCATGAAGAGGATGGTAGTCACGATGCCATGTGTGGTTCGGTACCATAGTTCAGTGGCAGTTGTTGGTAGTGACATGGATGCATCATTGGTAAGGTTATCCTCATGTGATTGGGGATATGGTTTTTTTTCCTGGTTTAGAGTGGTTGCTATTATGTCATGGTTTCCTCTTGTTGCATTTAGAGTTTGGCATGGTTCTCTTGAGACTAGGATGTTTAATTGTGTTATGGTGCATGTGATCTCCTAGGAGGAGATGGTTAGATCATGGATGTCATGTTTATGTTCAATACTGGAGCTTTGACATTGATCTTGTGTAGTTCTCTTAAGTATTGGGTACATTAATCATCTACGTGATTACTTCATGATAGTGCTATGTTGCATTTGGAGTTTGGCATGGATTGGTTGGTTACAGGTCCTCATGGATACTTGGAGAAATAGGTGAGGCTTAATTTCTCTTATGGTAAGAGATATTTGTTGGAATGGTTACTAACAAGAAAATATTTTTCAACAAAAAAGACTGAGGAGCCTACACCTTGGTTGAACATGAGTTCAACACACTTTACGGTTTCACATGCCTCCAAAGAGGCAATTTGGATACAAAGACTTGGGAAAGGTATTGGTTTTAATTGCAAGTAAGTTAAACTCGAATGTGATAGTCAAAGTGCTATGTGTTTAGCCAAAAATCCTATGTATCATGCTCATACTGAGCATGTTGATGTTAAGTATCACTTTGTGCGAGAAATGGTTGAGAGTGGGAAGGTATTAATTGAGAAATTCGACACTTTAATTAATGTTACAAATTATCTTATGAAACCAATTCCTTTAGATAAGTTCTCTTGGTTTTAATCATTTACTTGGAGCTACATGATTATGCAGGTTGCATTTGAAGTTGGCATGGATTGATTAGTTGGTGCAGGAAGGCCATTGGCCTTAAGTTTTGTACTTGATTTATAATTATTCCTTGTTTAGAATAATTGAAATGTTTAATGTCAAGTGGGAGAATGTTGGGAATTGGATGCCATTTAATTGCAATCCTAAACATTATTTATTTCATGTATCTCCTAAGTCCTTGAAAAGTGTTCTCAAACACTGGGATTAGAAAGAGACTAATATTGAATGAAATAATCATGTGAATTGACATTTGTAATTAATTATAAATGTTAGGAGCATGTGAGGGCATCCAATATGAGTTCCTAAATAATAGGGGCACATTGGGCGCCCACATGGTAGGTGACACTCACCTTGAGTTCAGTTAACTATTCAAAGTAAGAGATAACACTTCTGAATGCATGTAAAGATCCTAGGAGTTAGGGTTTGATGTTTGCATGCATGAAGTTTAGTTTAGTTTAGTTTAGATCAGTTCAATTTAGTTTAGTTTAGTTTAGTTTAGTTCAATTATGGTTCAGTTATCTTCAGTTAACTTGGAATGCACGACTAATGACTTGAGTTGCATGACAGATAAAAGGGACTACCTTCAGTTAATAGGGGATGACCATTCTTGCATGAATGGTGTAGAGAAATGTTTCAGTTAACAGGAAATGACTTGGACCCAACTTGGGTGCCCAAGTTGGCTTCTTGGAATTAACTCCTTTGCATGGTAAGATATTTCAGAAGGCTAAGTTAAGTGGGACCGCTCTTGGGTGCCTACTTTGAGGATGAAGCCTTGAAGATATTTACAAAATAAAGGTTGAGTTACTACTTCAGTTTGGGATGCCCCAATGGATGAAGATGATGATTTGACATTGTTCTTCATAACATAACTTTACATTCAAGAGATGGGCGTACCTTTTAGGGATAGGGTTTGAGCATTGTAATTGTAACTCTTTTGGAGTTTACAAAGTTGAATAAAGCCTATTTATCTCAAGCAAGTTGAAGAGAGTTAGTATTAGTTTTATTGCAGGTTGTGAAGAAGATTTGGTGAAGGAAAAAGAAGCATTCTCAAGCAAGAATTGGAGTTATTGTAATCTACTTCAGAGATTAAATAATACATTGATTCTTGGTGGAGTTTTTTCCTGAAAGGGTTTTTCCACGGTATATGCTTGTGTAATATTTCTAATATCTTGTCTAATTCTTCTACAACTTTTGTCTTCATTCTACAAATGATAAAATGAATTAATCAGATAATCATGCAAAAAGAATACATATTTAAGATCAACAATCATAAATTTTTACAAAGTATTAAGCTACATAAACACCTCAATTTTCAACAGTTTGTTGCCGGCCTATTTGGTAGTTGCATATTTGAGGTGCATAGGTTTTATTGAAGCCGACTTGGAGAAGATTGCTTGAGGTTGTGAAGGATATTTATGCAATGTCAATTATTGAAGAAGTGTGTGGTGTGTTGAGGGATGCAAAATGATGTGAATGTGATCAAGTGTTGATATCTTAGTGCAAGCATGAACGCCTATGACTATCAAAAGCAGTGAGCAAAAGGTGTCTACATTTCGGTGTACCTGAAGTTGCTGGAAGTAGTGAACTGAGGTTGCAGATGGTGAAGAGTTGTTGTGGTGGATTCTCTTGTTGCTCTGAGGTAGTGAACCACCTTGTAGCAATCTCTTTATATTCTATTTCTATCCTGGAAGTGAGCCCTTATTTCTTTTGGACAGCGAGTCCTTTGGGCAGTGAGCCCTTCCAAAAATGAGCCTTTTGTAATTGGTGTTGTTATTCATATATATGTGAGTTAATCCTCACTATGGTTTTTACCTAATTAGGGTTTTCCACATAAATGTGGTGTTCTATTGGGCATGGTTATTGATGTGTTGATGTTCTATTTGTTTACATTCACGTTGGTGCATATTAAGGGTTTGAAGATCATTAAGGGTTTTAAGGTTTTAATGTACAATTGATTCACCCCCCTCTTAGTTGTCTTGTGTGTCTAACATAAATTTTAGAGTAGGGTGAAGAAAAAGAAACAAGTAGATAAGGATGAGAGGTGGATGAGGAATATCCATAGGATCTTCAAATGTTCATGAGTTCCCACTCATGGAACATTTCACTTAAGATGTTTGATGCAGGAGCATCTAGGTGCATGAGAAATCTCACACATTTTTTATTTTTCTTGATTTTTGTTCTCTTATTTTTGGTTGTGCTATCTTGTAGACATCATTTAATTTTTAATTCATTTTTTATCCCCCTGTTTCTTTTTTTCAATAAACCATTTTTGCATGGTTGGGGATTATAAGTAAAATTTAGATTTTTAGTGCTCGAAATCATTTTTAAATTCAATTTTAATGCCAACACTAACTCCCATGCCCATGATAGAGGATGCTACTTTGGGCATCATGTAACTCGTGAAATTTAAAAAAAATAAACAATTAAGAGGGGATGGAATCTAGACGCCAAGAGGAGGTAGTGGGATGAAGTGGTAAAAGTTAAATTTGGCAAATAATTTAAAATTTTAGGAAAATAATTGAATGGGGGGGATTATTGCAATGGCTAAGATGGAGAAAATGAAATAAGTTGCAGCTAAAGGAAGAGAAGTGGACACCAGGCTTGGAAATGGAAAAGGGGAAGGAAAAGTGAAGAAAATGACTTGAAGGAACAAAAATAAAAAAAGAACTAAAGAGTAAGCAGGATGAAGTACAAGAAATTGGAGAAGTATTTACTGATGCTTGTAGTTGTTTAAGAAGCCTTTGGACTTGATGTGTAATGGTTATGTGATTAATCTTGCTTGCAAAAAAGTTTGATTGTGGCTAGTGTGCTTCCAGTGATTTGTTGTAGACAATATAAGCTTGAATATAATGAAAATCTGAAATCTCTCTAAAAATTTGTATTATGTGTGATGCTTATTTCTTTGGAATGCACTCTCAATAGTTTTAATTCATAATTTTAAAAAAAAATTCCTTGGTTGAGTGATTTTAGTGTTGTTGTATTTGCTTTATGTTGCTTGAAGATAGTTGTTGAAAGTGGAGATTTGTGGGTTTTCTGAGTTTTACACTATGAATAATTTAGAAGGGTATTGTTGGGGTAAAAATCTTGATCTTCTTAATTTTCTAAAGATAAATCTGGGGGCTTCCATTATCCAAGTTTTTAGATGAAAAGACAACATTTTGATGGTTTAAAATAATTTTCAAAAGGAGGTCTGCTAGGAGTTTTGGGTACAGTTTCAGATTTGTTTAAATTTAATTTTTTTGTGGTTGATATTTCTACATTGATTTTTTAAGTCTTGATTTATGCACTGCATCAATTTTTAAGGATTTCCTATAGGATTACCACCTATGAGGAAAATTTCAATTTAGATAGATCTAATCCCAAGATCTAGTGTTCCAAATAAGGCATCCCACGAGATGGATCCAAAAATGACTACAACATTAAACATATAGGTACATGATTTATTAGATAGGGGACTAATAAGGGAAAGCTTGAGTCCATGTGCAATTCTAGTAGTTCTAACACCAAAGAAGGATAGTGAATGAATAATATGCACTAATTCAAGGGCTATCAATATGATAACTATTTGCTATAGGTTTCCCTTACCTAAGATGAATGATTTATTAGAATATTTAAGTGGTGCTAGAAATTTCTCCTTGAGATAGATTTAAAAAGTGGATATCATAAAATTACCCTAGGACAAGAGAGGGTGATGAGAGGAAAAACTAATTTTGTAACTAAATATGGATTATATGAATGGTCAGTGTATCCCTTTGGATTAACCAATGCCCCTAGGACCTTTATGTGTTTAATGAATTAAATGATGAAACCATTAATGGGAAAGTTTATTGTGGTTTATCCAAATGATATATTTGCATTTAAAAAAAACAAAGAACATTTACAACATTTGAGATAGGTTTTAGAAAAAATGAAAGAGGAAAAGTTACTAATAAGACTAAAAAGTGCTCATTTTCAATAAAGAATTGATATATTTGGGTTTCACAATTATTCTATTACAAGGGTTAAACATGGATCAAAGAAATACAACTACAATACAAAAGTCCCATTGGAGTCGTATCGAGTCAAGAGGGAAAACCTATAGCCTTCTTTAGCAAGAAATTAAATGTGTGTGACCAAGATTTCTATGCCATTATTAAGGCATTGAAAAATTTGAGGCATTATTGTTTATCTAAATATTTTGTTCTCTACACAAGTCATCAAACATTAAAGCATGTGAACAAATTAGTGAAGTTGAATAAAACAAAAGATGGAGATGAATACCTTAAAAGTTACTCTTTTGTTTTGAAACATAAGCCTGGATAACCAAATAGAGTATAGCTAAACACACTAAGTGAAAATTATATTGTTGTTGAAGACTATGGAGGTTGAGGTGAATTTTCTTGATTACTTGAAATATTTATATAAGGATGTTAACATTTTTACAAAGATCTAGATAATGTGTCAATGTGCTACTTGGAATATAAGGATTTATTTATTCAAACGAAGAGTTTTGTTTAAAAATTAGCAATTATGTATAACCCCAAGGCTCTATGAGGGAGAACCTCATAAGGGAAATGCATGGAGGAGGTCTTGGTGGTAATTCTGGAAGGGAAAAACTCTTTTATAGGTAAAAGGGAAATATTATTCACCTAGTCTAAAACAAAATATAGAGAATTTTGTTGCTAGATATAAAATTTATTAGCTAACACAAGGCACTAGTAGGAACACATGATTGTATAAATCATTACTCATTTTAGATGAAACATGGGGAGCTATTAGTATGTATTCTATTTTGGTATTTCCATTGACTCATAAGGTAAATGATAGTATTTTTGTAGTAGTAGATAGGTTCTAAAAAATGGATCACTTCATTCAATGTAAGAAATCAATAACACATCAAATTTTGCTAGATTATTTCTAAGATGTGGTGAGGTTGCATGTGGTTTACTTATAAGCAATAATTTTGATAGGGATGCTAAGTTTACGAGTCATTTTTGGAGGATGTTATGGAAAATATTGGGCACCAAATTAGATTTTAGTTTTGCACATCATCTCCAAATTGATGGAAAAAAGAGGAAGTTAATATGAGTTTTGTTAATCTACTTAAAATTTTAGTTGGATCTAGACATAATCAACAGGATTTGGTCCTTGATCAAGTTGCATTCACATACAATAATTTTGTTAATAGGTTAATGGTTGTTTCTCTTTTCTATATTATCTATGGAAAATCTCTAAATGGTACCATATATCTGATAAAGGTGTTTAGTGATAAGAAAAATACAAGGCTGAAGTCCTCACAAAATCTATGCAACAATTACATGAGGAAATTAGAAAGTAGGTTCAAAGAAGTAATTTAAAATACAACAAAAATGATGATGATAAAAGGAGAGTGGAGTCCATTCCAATAAGTGATTCAATCATGGTATTTCTATAGAGGGAGAGGTTTCCTAAGGGAACTTATAATAACTTGAAATATAATAAAATTGGATCCTAAATTAATTATGCAAAAAATCTTTGATAATACACATGAAATTGATCTTTCACTAGGGATATATATATTTGATCCACCCATATGAAGGAAATAATATTGTTGCTATAGATGGTGAAGATGTTACAAATATTAATAAGTGGATTGACCACATTCTAGAACAAGGTAGAGCAAAAATTGATAAAATACTACAAAAAGGGTTGTGAAGAAGACTAAAATAAAATTATAAAGTGTATTTGGTAAAATGTAAATGAAAGGGTTTTGTAGAGAATGAATGATTATTTGAAGCATGATTTTCTCATTAGCAAAAGGCCAGTTTAATTTGTAGGAGCTCTATGAGTGGGGGCTCACATGTTTTGTACCTTGGGTGTTTGATGTGAAAGGAAATTTGTGAAAATAATATAAATTTTCACATAACTCTCATGAGAGAAAAACTATAGAAAATAAGAATTCAAATACTATAATGCAAACTTGAATTAAAAAATATACCATAAGATAATACTAGGTATACCTTTGGAAAATTCTCCAAAGGGAAAAATCCATCCTTCAAAAGCATTGACACAAATTAATATATTATATCAAGAACAATATTATAATACATTTGCAAAGTCTCCATGGAAGGCTTTTAAAATATCAAGCTCCCTATTTGTACTCCATGTGAACAAATAAATGAGAATCAAGTAATTGCACATACCAATCCATGCTTCCTCTCCCTGTATATACAACCTACAAGAGATACTCAATCCAACCTTAGCCCAAAAGACAAAGGTTGTAGAAGCCAACCTCAACAACTAAGTTCATGTGCTTACTTTTGTAGGGACAAGCTTGCACATACAACCAAAGTGGCATTACATAAATTATATACCTCTAAACCATGAGCTTACAAAACCATGCCTCTTAAAACCACTTTTTAGTACTATTTTTTCCCATTATTAAATATTTATCCAATGCGACACCCACATAAAAATATTTATCCCAATATCACATACAACATACAAGTGGCCCCAAAAATGGCTAACCCATGTGGTGTCCATATCTTTAGATGCAATACAACTAAATACTTATTTTTATATTATTAGCATTAGTATTTTATTATGCAAGGTGTATAACACACCTTTTCCAACATGATGCGTGAGCAACTTAAGGTCCAAAGGTATTTTACATCAAACATTTTTTTTTTATTTCTATTTTTTTATAGTTGTTTCATGTGGAATAGTAAATTTGAAGTTGGAATTTTTGATTGGGCAAGTAATGCAAGAAACTTTCTTCAATATCTAATGTCAGTATTTTATTTTTTGAATTGAAGAAGGTCATAATTGGTAGAAATAGGGCTTATCAAATATAATTGTACAATATTTGGAGAATAACTTCTACTAGCAAAATGAAGACCATCGTTCTCATGTTAGCAACAAGGATCTTTCAAATTTTCTAAATAAATAATTAGTAGAAGTGCCTGAGTATTATTTTAATTTTGAGTACTATTGTGAACCAAGGGTTTTAGATTTGGTTTTCAATTTTATTTTAGTTCATTATGAATGCTATCATTAATTAAGTGGCTAGATTGTTACTAAGACTATTTTGTGTTGAGACATAATCTCAACTTGGATTTGTATTGCAAATTCAATATTTTAATAAATTTCAAGTTTTTATTTTAACTTGATTGTTCCCAAGTTTTTGTTGTGTAGCTTTGGTCTATAGTTTTCAGAGTTTGTTGAATGACTCCAACCACTATGCCATAAAGATAGCTTAGATGCTAGCAACTCAATGTTGCTTTGTTGCAATGTAGAGTCAGTATGGGAATGAGCCCCAACAAAAGTAGCAGAGTTGCATGTTGACGTGACACTAAATGATGATGATGTGGATGTAAGTACCCCACTTGTGATGCATAAGTGGCACCAATATTTGACCTCTATAGAGGAGATAATGATAAAGCCATGGATGGCATTTGCCACATTATCGCTATCAATGTGCTTACTCTTAATAGTCTTGGAAATGCTCAAAATAATACACCCCACTTGACATCCCACTTTTCATATTTCAAAGCCTTTAAAACCTTTCAAATTAGGCAAGGATAAAATAAGATTACATGCCAACATTTGCTCATTGGTCATTGGTCATGCAAAGATTAATGTCATGCTTAAATAGGTTTCTTTATTTTAAAACCCCTTAAAAACCTTTTAAAACTAGGCTAATTTATTAGTACTTGCCGTAAGCAATATTGCAATGAGTTTTGTTTTTCTTAGTTAATTAGTTATTAATAAGTTAGCTTTCAACCAATCAAAAACAATATTTAAAAAAAAATAAATCAATTTTGTAAAGTGAATTTACAAAATATTTAATTTTATAAATTATAAAAATTATTTTTCATTATCAATATGATTGGCTAAGAAGTTTTGTGTGTTATTGGAGATTTTTAGGAAAAGTAAAAATGAACTATTATTTTGCCTAGTTTTGAGAACTAAGAACTATTATTTTGGCTACATTCAACCATTGTTTATATAACTTTCATCATTATTGCACAAAACTATTATATAAATTTTATGTTTAAATAATAATTATTTAATTCTTTCATAAACTTATACTATATAATTATTTCATTTTATTTAATATAAAATAATTTAAAAAATTCATTTTTAAATTTATATTATATAATAAATAAAATATTATTTAATATAATATAATAAATAAAATATTATTTAATATAATATAATAAATTTGTAGTGTATTACACATATTATTATGTAACATAATTATTACATAAATTTTATATTTATATAATTATCATTTTTTTCTTTTAATTATATTATACTATCATTTGAATTTTTTTTATATATTTATAATATCTTTATAATACCTTTTATTCTATTAATATAAACATGCATTATCATTCAATTTACATTATAATGTTAATTATTTATATAATTTTAATAAAAATTAACATTTTTAAATATTATGCTAATACTATAATTAACAAAATTAATTTTTAGTTTTATTCACATTAACAAAACTTACATTTATTTTTATCAAATTTAAAATACTATAATTAAAATACTCTAAAGGCAAGTACTAGCCACTACATGACACTTGTTTCTTATGCAAAACACCTTTAAAATAAGTAGAGGAATTAATGAATATGGTAGAGTCCTTTGAGGATCCAAATAATACTTTAGCTAAAATATTTTAATAGGAAAAGGTTGACAAAGTGAGACACATTTATTTGACATTCACTAAAGTTGTGCAAATTTCTATATGTAAAAGGTTCAAATTTAATTCACAAGCTCAAAGATGCTCTAAAAAATAGATTTTTGCTAAAGATAGTTTTGTATGATTAATATAACCCAATTATCATTATCCTCACCTCCAAATACAATTTCAACCACTAATTCACTAACAAATAACTATATGTTTAAAAAAATAATTTAGACACTTGACAATATTATATACACTATATAATCTCACATCAACACTTTTATACATAAATAATATAATAATTTAAATTATCTATAATTAATAACTCACGTTTATCATAACAAAACTCTATTCTCTAATACCATTTCATTTTTTTAATATAAAAATAACAAATAATATTTTATTTATACAATCCAATAACCATGGACATTCACTCAATACAATTTCAATTATCAAACTCAAGACAAGATAAACTTAAAAGAAAACTTAAATGTAAAAAGCAATCCCTTACACCCATCGATTCAAAGATAAGTATGAAAGTAAACAATGCCGCTAAACATGTCTGGAATAATTTGAGTTTCTTTGAATTTCAGCGCGAGTAGAAGGTGAATGCAAAAATACTTTATACTATCATGTGTATGTTACAGCTTCGTTATCCACAGGCACGCACAGCCTCGTTTCTCCTCGTCACCTCCCACTCAATCTCCGGGAGACGCATCACATCGCTCAGGTGCAAGCTCAACAACAGAAAATCAAGACCGAGCTCCATAGAAAGAGCCGACGACACTCATTCCATAACTTTCAATTACGATGTCGCCATTGGTGACTATGGCCCTTCCTTAGCCAAAGGCCATAAACTATACGAAAATGGGGCTGCAGACAATAATAATACAAGCGATTATTTAGATAAGCAGTCATTTGCAAGGGTGTTCAATGTGGCGGCTCTGAGGGTCTCTGCAGAGAAATGCCACGAACTTCAGTACAGATTAAAGGGCCATTTATTGAACTGGCCTCGAATTCAGAACACTGCTAGGGTTCCAGGCGATGACATAGAACCTCATTTGGAAGAGCTTTTTAGTGCTGAAGATGAGAAGCTCTTAGCAGTTGCTGAAGAAAATGAAGTTGAAAGTGCTGGCGATCCCGACCTTGTGGAGAGGGCACGAATTGCGCGAAAGTTTAATAGCAGAGGTTTTATTCATTTCAGGTACCAGCAATTGTCATGGCTGTTTTTTTGCCAATTATTTTCAATTTTTTTTCCTTTTCTTTTGATTTGGTACCAAGGTTAGCATTTATTCTTTTGGGTGCCGTACTTTACACAATTTCAACATTTTATCATGTTTCTTGGTACAACGGTCATTTTAGCGTGCCCACGATGGATTTTATTTTTATTTTGTTATTTTATTTTTAAAGGTGTTAATACCGTTCTCATTTGCTGTCGGAGAGTTTCCTAATTCGGCAAGATCATATTCAGAGTGTAAGCGATTCTTGCTTAGGAATGGTGAATTGTAGCTCTTCTAGTCGCTGGGGTTAGAATCCAGACAAATGTAATAAGTCGGTACAAGTTTTTAAACCATGAGCGTCGCCAGCTAATAAACTTTTCTTGAATTTCAATCAGGAACTCCGCAATAGAAGCTTGAGATTTTTACTACTCGAGCTTAAGCTTATCCATTAGACTAAAAAATAATGGCAACGGAGTAGTAGAAATTTACCTATTTTTATAGAACATTTATTTTCTGCAAATTTTTGCTAACATTTTGCATTAAAATAAAAAAACACTTATGCAGTCTTTTTTATTAACTTCTCATGGACAAGTTAGTATTCTAACCTTGAATCCTCCATTAGCATGTCGAGGTGCTCTATCATTGACATTCTGGACCATTGAAGTTTTGTAGTGTGGCTTGTTCTTAAAACATAATGCATTCTATATCTTGAGCAAGATTATAGACCGCTTTTAAAGTGTAGTTGGGTAAGCTAGAAATGCATTCTCAAGTCATGAAGGCTTGGTCTGCTTTCGTATTAAGGTAAGCTTGGACTATTCTGTTTAAAGATTTAAACCTTGGTCACCCTGAAATGTACTGCATTAAACCTCGCCAAACTTGACAGTTGAGACCACATTTCTCGAATTAAACCTATGCCCTTTGAATGTACTTCGTTAAATCTGGGAAAATTGGGGGTTGCACTTTTAATGTTTTGTGCTCCACTTAGCTGTGTTACTACACTCACATGTACTTTTATATTCACTACACTACACCATTGCCACTTTTCCGCAAGAATATGGTTCACCTTATTGCAGTGGGAGGGGTTAAACCTAGGGCATGGTTATATGAGTGCCCCCATTTATTATTGAATGACAAGCCTTGTACAGTGCTTGAAGGTTTTTTAAAGTATAAAAAACTGGTAAATTTAATGTTTCAAAAGATTGCCAATGTTTCTAAACTTTGCTAATCCTTTAAAATTTTCTCTACAGGAAGCTTGCCCACATTTCACGGCCCAAGAAGAAGAAGGAAAAGAAGAAAGAGGAACAGGGCTTAAATAGGACAAGGAGGATTCACAAAAATAAGAATGAATTTGCAGTTGTTGAAGTTGTAGATAAGGATATTGGTGATGATGATGAAGACCTGAGTGGTCTGCTGGGGAAAGATTACAAGCTTAAGCAATGGAGAGGGCCAACAAGATTATTACTTTTGGATGAACGCCATGCAAACAAATCCATTTCGGAGATTCCACAAGCTGTGCAGGTTCTAACATCTTGCATCATTACTATGTGATTTGTGAGTTATGATGATGTTGGTGTAGTGTTGATTCTTATTGTGTTTTTTTAGACAAGGAAGCAAGCTTGACAGCACAAGCCCTTGTGTTCTGTCTTAACAGAAATTAAAATTTATATTACAATAAACAAATAGCACATCTTCTGAAGGAACCACTCAAGCGTAGGAAATCATAGGTTAAGACCCAGCATGTTTGAATATATGTAGCTGTGTATGCACGTGCATGTCTATGTGTGTGGATTTGTGCTTGTGTTTCTGTTTGTGTGCTTGAGTGCACATACATGAATGTTGTATCAATCTAAACAGCAAACGGTTGTGCAAAATCTGTTTTAGCTATAGGCTTATATTCATCTAGTAATCTATAGATAGAATAAAATATAACCTACCCCAATATGTGGATGAGATCTACAACTTCCTCACCACTTATCTACCTGAGTGTGCTCTTTTTTCTTTTTTGTGTCCTGACAAACACAACCCATTACTCAGAAATTAAGAATGCATTTGCAGTCTGGGATAAGCAAGACCAAATTTGAAAACGTCAACACTGAGCTTTTTCCTATTTTAGCCACTGTTTTTCAGGTTTTGAGGGTGGAAATGTGGGAAAAACAATTTATTTCTGGATTTTGGGATGAAAGGTATGGCTGTTGAAGTAATATCTAACAATTTAAAACAAAATAAAATATTTTTTTGTGAAAATAAAATAACTTAAAAGTTAAAAGTAGCTAAAAGAAGACAATTTTTTTAGAAAGTATAAACATGGTGCTGAGTTTTCAATAACATTCAATTGATCCAATATCCATATAATACTCGTAGTCATAGTCCAAAAACTTGGATTTGGCAAAAAACTCGGCAGACCTAATTTTAACTTGGAGTTATTGACTCAACAAAAACTCCGCAACTAAAAATATACTTAAATTGCTTAAAAAAACATTTTTTTGCAAAATACAGTTACAAAATTTATCAAATAGTTTGCATTTCAAACATAAATAAATAGCAATAATAATAGAACCAAAATGACACAATTTTGATTTTCAACTAAGTTATCGGTCTTGGTATTGGTTTGGGTTTAGGTTTGTGGTCAGTGATTTTTTTGGGGTTGGGTTTATGCATATAAAAACATATAAAAATTAGAAATATACATATATTTGCTGCAGTAATTAAGTTTAGAATACCACATAGCATCATATAATAAACAAAACCTCCATAAAAATTAAAAATACAACAATGTCAATTAGTCAAAATCGAATGCCATGATATATGTTAAAATTTAAAATAATAATGTCAATGTATATATTACAATTAATTATGTTAAGTTTCAACAATTGACTATCATTGGTTAAGCATCAACATCATATGGGTCTTGGAAAATACCATCATCACCAACATCACCATCCATATTAGATGATGTAGGCATTGGTATATTAGAAGAACCACAAACAATGGCATTGTCATTCTTATGTTTGCTAGCTGGCTTGTCCTCAACATCAAGTGCAACAAGTTGGGAAGTGGAAGTATCAATGTCAATATGCTTTGGCTTAGTATCCCATTTCCATGTGTCCCCTTCCTTGTAGCCACTTTGTTTGTGTGAAATGGGGCACAAGTTAGAATATACAAACTAAGTCCTTTGCTTTTTTTGAGTGCAGTTGACTACGCTCTACTAAGTGGATGAAGGAGTATGTGCTCCATTTCTTCTTATATGTAGATGAATGAGCAACCTATTCAAACAGCATTAGGGTTAAGAGTTATTAAAAAAAACTTAAATTATAAATGAAATTTAAAAGAAGAAAATGTCATGTATAGAGACATATTATATTAGAATGTATTTACGTGGATGGAGACACCAACATGTGGCACACATCCCTTAAGTTATTTATATTGGATCATTTGGACAACTTGTATAATTAACTATATTAGGTGATGAGAAGGCCTTCATTGGTTGTATCCCTCCATTATGTTATTGGGAGGAGCTTTATATAAAGCAGGCAATTATCATTGTAGAGATATATGTTGAGTATGATATTGTGTTCGAGATCTCCTAGAGATATAGTGTGGAGTGAGTTTTTCCTTAAGGAGTATTGTACGGTGCTACCCTACCTCAGGGTTTTATTCTATTTTTGCATATATTGGATATTAGGGCCTCTTGGCATATGAACATCTTTTATTGTGTGAGATCTATCTTTTACATTGTCTTGTTGCCATCATTTTATGTATGGATATTATCAAGAGGTATTAGAGAATGATCTTGGCACCTAGAAAATAAGAAACAAGGTGAATTTTTTCAAGTTGGGAGGTCAAATTGTGAAAGGCATATCTCCCTACATTTGGAGATTGTTTTTTTTTTTTTTGATTTTTGGAGGTATGTTATATACCTAGGAATAAAATATTATACTACCTAAATACATATAATATCATATGCTTAGGTATAGAACACCTTTTTTTTTAATAAAATTTATTTGCAATAAAATTTTGATCACAAGAGGTTGTAGGTGTGAATGATTGTTCATGGAACTACTACTGATTTTGAGCATCAAGTTGGCATCTCCATCCACCTAAATACATTATAATATCATATCCCTAGATACATGATAATTTTTTTCCCTAAAATGTACTTGCAATAAAATTTTGATCACAAATGGTTGTAGGTGTGTGAATGATTGGCCATGTAACTACCACCAACTATGAACATCAACCTTAAACTTGTCATGAAGAGCATCAATACTGAAGTCATTAGAGTGTACAAAATCCACGAACTCAATTATAATTGCATCTCGCAAGTTACGATCAATGAAGAGTCTATAAAGTGTTTCCTTGTATCCTTGGTTGACTTAGAGATCTCTTTATGGGACAATCCTTGTCGACACAAATATTTGGGACTTAATGCAAAGACAAGAAGATTTAGTGGGGTGGTCTTTTTGTTCCATCTTATTCCAATAATTTTGTGTAGCTATTTGAAGGAAGGTTTTAGGATCTTGCTTTTTCTCATTTATGATGGAAGATTTTGCAGAATCTTGCTCTTTCTTATTTATGTTGGTTTTCATCTATTGAATCATTGAGTCGATTGCATCATAAATCTCTTCCAAACAAGGCCTATCCATGTCGATATAATGGATCATACTTAATATGGACTTGGCGAAACTAAGGAGATTCAACACAATTCCACCAAGTGTCATCTAGGAGTATTTGCCTAATATTTTCAGCCTGTTTAGTGCTAGATTATCTCCATATGGACTAATTTTGGTTGATGACCATGTTAGAAAGTGCCTCTTGAACCTTCACAAGCCCTCTCAAGACAATTGTGTTGAAGGAAATATGAATCTTAGCAACCTATTTGAACAAAAAAAATAAAAAAAAATAAATAAATATTCTTAAAGAAGAAAACACAAACTTAATTTTACATAAAATTACTAAAGTGAAGCATATTTATTAAAATAGATTTTATTGCTTCACCTACCTTAAACAACCCCAATTTTGAAAATGTTTTGAATATGCCTTAGGACATATGGTTGATGATGAACATTTGGATTCCTTTAGCCTTGACATATACTTGTTTGATACAATCAATTTCAGTGCCCTTTTTTTAGCATAAGGTTGAAGGAGTGGATGGCACAAGGTTTCCAAAAAATGTGTAATGCTCCTCAATCAATAAACCAACTACTCTGCAAATTTTGGTGTTGTCTTTTATGACTAGAACAATGTTTCGAGGCTACAATTCTTCAATAGTTGTCATGAGAATGCTAGCAATAAACACATCATCCTTCACTTCCCTCACAATCCACGCTCTTAAAAAGTCTCTTGTTTAGTGGACATTGCAATAACATTGATCAATGGCCAATTTCTTGTTGCATCCTTCCATCAATTGGAAACAATGGACATCCCTTTCTCGGCCAAATAATCACTTATGGGTTTCAATGAATCCTCTATAAACTTCACTTACTTTTCAAATTAAGTGCTATACATCTTCTCAAAATTTGGACCTTTTTATCTTTTTGGAGCCTCATTAGTTGCTTTCACCATTTGTTGTCATATATGGTGGCAAACAACATTGAAAGCCTATCTATTTGCATATACCCATCTTGCAATGTGTTGATCGACAATTTGTGGAGATTCAGTATGAAATATCATGTCCAATGGTCCCTTTGATCTCTTATGTGTTAAGGCCATGGATTCATAGTTGGCAAACTCTGACTCGGCAAACACTCAACAAAGAACTCGACAACTTAAAAAATTGCTTAAATTTCTTTAAAAATACATTTTTATTTTTTTTTACAAAATTTAATGACAAAATGTATCCAATGAGTCCATAATGAGTACAAAAGCGTTTACTCTTAAATTTGATTCATTTGAATACAAATCGAGTACAAAATCACATCATCATGCGAAATCTTGATACAATAGTTGGCTAGATGCTTTATGAATTCTGATTAATACCCGGGGGGCCGTTTCCCCCAAAATATGACCCGTTTGAGTCGTCGAGGGCGGGGGCGGGCATTGTCCCCCGTTCCCTCCACCGCCCGAGGCCTTGCCGGAGGCGAGGAGGCGTCTCCACGTCTCCAAGTTTCCTTGGAGGCGTGTAGACGTCTCCAAGTCTCCTGGGGAGACGTCTAGGCGTTTCTCGGGAGGCTGGGAAACGCCTAGCCGTCTCCCGTCTTGAGACGCGTCAATGGACGCATAAATCAAATTTTAACTTAAATTTTTAGTTTATATTTATTTTCTTGTTGCCCTAAGTTGGCGTGGGCCCCACCCCTTCCTCTAAAACAACACAAAACAATGAAAACATTAAGATTTGATCATTTCAATCACATTCAAAGACTGATTTTTTTTTGCAGCCAGCTGAAGAAGAAGAAAAACAGTGAAGAAGTCTGATTGAAGGGGTGAAAATAAAGATTGCAAGTGTGATAGGAGTGAGAAGGAGCAAGAAGAAGAGGAGGAAGACGATTCTACTTCATTTTGGAGAGATTTTTCAAGCACAAGGTAGGGTTTTTGAAGTTTTTTTCAAATTTCTTGTTGTTTTTCAAGTTTTTGTTTTAAAATTTATTTTCTTAGTTTAAACTTTAAACTTGTTTTCTTTTTTTCTTATTCATCTCAAAGACTCAAAATCAGATTTGATGTTGAATCTTGAGAGAAAAATGATGAAGATGATTGAATCATTCATCATTTTGCCCTCAAGATTCAACATCAATTTTTTTATTTTAAAATTTTAATATTAAAGTTTAAAGTTAAACTGTTAAAGTGTAAACAGCTTGCTTTTTAAATTTTTTTTCCTCAGATCCTTTCTATTTCTCAAATACTATTAGTTATTAGTTATTACTTATTTATATTGCTTATAGAGCTTGCTTTTTTTTCCTCATATCCTTTCTATTTCTCAAATCCTTTTTATTTTCTAATTTCTATTTGCAAACTGCAAAGTAAAATTTCAAATTTGTTAACTTATTTCAATTTTCAATGTTCATTGTTTCAATTTGTTAAAGTAGGCTGATTTTATTTTAATTTTGTGAAATGCAGTGTCACTTTCACGATGAGCACCGAAGACATGAGTGGGGATGACATGGAAATTCACTCTCATAGTGAACATGATTCAGATTTTGAACCTGAGAATGAGGGGGATGACCATGGGGCTGATCCTGCAGCCCAATCTAGTTCCATAGCGAGTGCAGCAGCTAGTACAGGTTGCCCTTCAGAAACTTTGGCAGAGTTTGCTAGGGGTCATTTTGATCCGAAGTCTCCTCTGAAACAGTTTGCTACAAGCATACAAAGCACATCAAGTTCAGGTGGGGGAACAAGGAAGTGGAAGTGCAACATTTGTCATATGGAATGGTTTGGTAGCATCACTCGAGTGAATGCACACTTTCTTTTTTGGACAGGAAAAGGTGTGGAGCCTTGTAAGTTTTTGAAGGAGGCTAAAAATATAAAATATAGAATGGAGTTTAACAAGCTTTGGGGCATTCCAGAGGACACAAATATTTCAGTCCCTACTACTTTGACTGGTAGGGCAGCCCTTCAGCAAATCCAGCATGCATCAGTGCCACATACTTTTCAGACGGGAGGAATGATGTTTGGAACTTCATCCACTTCCACTTCTAGTGTCGCTAGGGGGACAGCCACAGGGAAACGCAAGTTGCAGACATCACAAAGTAACCCCATAGCTAATATGTTTAATGTGCAGTTGAGAGATGAGATAGATGAATCCATTGGCAAGTTCTTTTTTGCCAATGGAATTCCATTTCATGTTACACGGTCTCCTTATTATAGGGAGATGATGGCTATGGTGGCTAAGGGAGGAACATCATATGTGCCACCAGGTGAGACAAAAATGAGGACCTCGATCTTGGATAAGTGCTATTCCAAGATCAATATTTTGATGGAGAAGATGAAGGCATGTTGGGTGGCATCTGGGTGCAGTATAGTTATGGATGGGTGGACGGACATTAGCCATCGTCCACTCATCAACATCATGGTCACATGTGCAGAGGGCCCATACTTCCTTAGAGCAGTTGATTGTACAGGGCATCGCAAAGATGCTGATTTTCAGTTTCATCTCCTCAGGGAGGCTATTGAGGAGGTTGGGCCACAAAATGTGGTCCAAGTAATCACAGATGCAGCCCATGTGTGTAAAGCAGCAGGGAAACTCATTGAGGCAGCCTATAGACATATTTGGTGGACCCCATGTTGTGTGCATGCCATGAACAATGCACTCAAGGACATGGGGAAGATTGATTGGATTAGAGGAGTGGTCACTGATGCGAGAGATGTGCAGATGTTTATCTGCAACCACCACACTTCCCATGCACTCTTCAGGACCTTCGCGAAGAAGGAGTTCTTGAAACCGGTGGAGACCCGATATGCATCATATTTCATTCTCTTGGAGAGAATGATTGAGTTGCAAGAGGCATTGCAAGTCATGGTTATGACTAATGAGTGGAATAGGTGGGCCGAGGCCAAGACAGCACAGGGGAGAAGGGTGAAGGAGATAGTGAAGAGTGATGTGTTTTGGACTGATGCGAAATACATTGTCTCCATCATTTCTCCAGTATTCCAGGTTATCAGATATGGGGATGGGGATGCACCTAACCTTGGAGAGGTGTATGAGTGCATTGACTCTATGCTTGACCAGATGAGGGCTGCTGTGCAAGTGAAGGACCCCTCTCTAGCATTCTACAATGAGCACATCCGGCCAATCATTCAGCGCAGATGGGACAAGTTGAACACTCCTTTGCATATGGCTGCCTTTGCCTTGAATCCTAAGTGGTACATGGCTAGACCAGGTAGAGTGACACCGATTCAGGATGATGAGGTGAAGGCAGGTTTCTTTAGGTGCATAGAGAAGATGTATGATTCTACAGATGCCAGCACAATTCGCACTGAGTGGACCAGATTTGCCACTCTTAGAGGCTATTCAGATGCAGCAAAGGTGGATATAGTTTCTATGGCACAGGAGGACCCACTTTTGTGGTGGAATTGTCATGGTTCGAAATCTTTGACCACCACTCTAGCTATTCGTCTGCTATCCCAGGTTTCCAGTTCTTCAGCTGCTGAGAGGAACTGGTCTACATATAGCTTCATCCACTCTCTTAAGAGGAACAGACTTACCTCTAAGAGAGCAGAGAAGCTTGTGGCTGTACACAGTGCTTTGCGTCTCATGGACCGCAAGACAATTGTGTACAAGGAGAGTCCAGCGGCACGATGGGATGTGGAGCCAGAGGAGCCTTCACAGATTGATGAGGATGATCCTACCACTTCAGATGCAGGGCTGGTTGGTGTGAGCTTGAGGGATCTTGACCATGTGGAGTCCAGCAGTTCCAGTGATGGGGAGTTTGGAGATGATTAGAGGCCTCCATTCACTACATTTTGAGTTTCGACATTTTGGCATTTTGTCTTTTCAGTTTTCATTTTGTAATGCTACTTATTGTAATGAACTAATGATGAATCATGTAATCAATTAATCATCTTTATAGACTTTGTCATATCATCAACGTTATTCATATTTGGGCCTTTGGCGATATAATAGAAATCTCCAATTTGACAATTCCATTTGGTAAATTTTATTTAGCAATTAGCATTCAAATATCTTTGTATTTAGATTTAGTATTTCAAATTTTGCCATGTTATAAATTTACTAATTTCCTATAGTTTCATTTGAAATGTAATTCTTATACTGCTATACTATTATACATCTTTTCAAAACTAGTTTTTCAAGTACTATAAGTATATGTTTAACTATATCAGCGCCACCCCCCCGCCGCCGTCCCCCCGCCGTCTCCCCGCCGTCCCCAAACTAAGGCCCTTTGTCCCCCCGTCTCCGAAACGCGTTTCCCGTTTCCCAGATCCCCGGTGGTGGAACAACGTGAATTTATGATGATTGCCTTTGAAAATCATCATCATAATTCATAAATTGCATATTACAACATTTTACAACTTCCTTTTCCCTAGTCTAGTGAAAACTTGGGTAGAGGTTCTACTCATTGCTTTATGAAGGTTGTGTTTGTGGCTTTGATTCACCTTCATCCAACTGCTAGATGGCAATGACTCTTGTGCCTCATCAATGTCATCCAATGACAATCTAGTATTTCTATAGCCACATCCTCCATCGCCTGCCCCTCAAAATCAAGAATCTTGTCTGCACTAAACAATGGGATCTCCTTATCTTGCCTTCTCCAATTACTATAAGGATCAATGTCATCCATATCGATGACCTCCTTTAATTTGTCCTCTACCTTTCTAGGATTGAAGACCCAAAAGGGGTTGACGGGCAATGCCCCTCATGGGGGTTTGGGGGCAACGCCTCCATCAAGGTTGAGGGGTAGTGCCCCTGATGCATTCCCTATTGCGGGTTGAGGGGTAGAGCCCTTGCCACCAAGCCCAAATTAAGGCCTTAAAAACCACACAAAAATTCATGTCACACACCATTTTCACAATTTTATCACTTAGGGAGAAATTAGGTATTTGACACATTTTTGTCAAGAATATTTTCTTTAAGTGTTATGTGAGGAAGTGTGAGGGGTGTTTGTGCATTTATAGGAAAAAATTGTTACTTTTTTGACCATTTTTCTGCATTTTGTTTTTCTCTTGTTTCGCATTTTTAATGTGTTTGGTGAGTTTTTTGTCAGACTTGACGAGTTTCCAGTGAGTACTTGCCAAAAAATAGTGAGTGCTTGACGAAAACTTAGTGACTCACACTAGCAAGTTTTCTCGCGAGTATCTCAACGAGGCAAAAAATTGGCAAGTACTCGTTGAGTCTACCAACTATGTGTGGATTGTCTTTAGATTTGGTAAAAAATGGATAGCTGAAGATTCGACGGTAGTGGAGGGGGCTTAATTCCTTGAAAGGATGATTTAACTTATGACTTGCTACTTGATCTACTTTTTCCTACTCATTAATACATGCGATGACTTGCTTTTGTAGAACAGGTAAATATTTTTTTAAATTTTTGAGCAAGCTTGATGGCCAATCTAGGGATGTGGCACAAATGGGCTTTCACTCAATTTAATGAGCTTGAATACTTGATACATCTATTGCAAATTCAATTATTACTCTCACCATCTGGAAGTTGTACCTTATAAACATATTATCAAAGGGGAGAGTTTGGATTTGTTTCAAGGTAGGGTTAACCCATGGAGCTAGAATTGGGTGCCATTGTAATCCCTATGGCAACAAGTTCATTCAACAACACATGCAAAACAAATGAAAACAAAAAAATATATATACAATTTAACTCATTTAATAAAATTACACACATTCCATAGATTCATAGAAGAATGAATACAAAACAAGAATTTCAAAACAAAACAAGAGAATTCGTTTGTTAAAATTTTTTGAAAAAAAAACCAAAAACTTAAAAACAACCTACCTATTTTGCAAAAATTGCTTTTTACAATATCTTTAGCAATGAATAGGTTTTTGCACATGCGTAGGAATAACAAACCAATCACATCGGAATCTTTGTTGATTAGTCTTCAACTCTATTTGTGCGGTAGTAAGCAAGAATGAAAGTTCAACAAGGATGAACGATATTTTTATTTGCGTTCACGATGAAAGAAACTGGAAATCACTTTGTTTTTATTTTTAAATTGCCTTGGAATCCATGTTTTAGGGTTATGGGGGCATTTTTAGGCATATAAGTCAAAGTCAAATGCCAAAATAGAATTTAAAAAATTAGAAAAAATACCAAAAATGTGTTAGGTTTGTCATGGTAGGAGTGAATGGGGGAAAAATTTGGGACGAGTTTGCCTTAGACATTTTGTAAAACCCTTAACAAATCTCTTGCTGAACTAAACTTGGATATGTATTTGACCTTGATTAGACCCTAACTTGTAGGTCTAGGGGGCTAAACTGGTAACACAGTTTTTTAGGATAATATCACGAAGAATAAGAGATAATATTTCTAGAGTCCATAATAGTGAAATAAAAAATGCTTTTGGATGTAATTGTGTGAGAGTTTTTTTAATTTTTTGCATCAACGTTTCAAATCATAATCAATGATCCATCATTAGGATCAAGATGTTGATGTTATAGCCACGGGAGATATCTTTCTCTTAAAATTTAAATAATAAATAATTAATAAGGCAAGTCGGCCTTAATTATAAATTATATTTTATATTTTATATTCCTTAAAAGAGGCCGACCTAAATGAAGAGATGCCTTGTTTTGCATATATACAAGGTGAAGTTGATTCATCAAATCATCAATTCATTCTTCATTCAATTCGCACTCTCAAGGAGAAGTTCACGTCCTAGCAGCAGATCATAATTTTGTAGCAGCAGTTCGACTTCAAGGAGATTAATATTCGATTGTATCGAGAAGAGATTCTCATCATTCTTTGTGTCAAGTTCGCCCTTGAGAAGGGTCTGACTGTAAAGCAGATTTCTGCTCTTATTTGTTCTATATATAAGAGATATATTTTGCTGGGTTTTTCTCCCTCGAGAAGGAGGGTTTTCCCAGGGTAAACTGCTGTGCTCATTTTGTCTCATGTGTTGCATTTTCTGCTTTCTGTTAAATTTGATCCTAAAACTAACACAAGAGAGGAAAAACTGAGAGATTGCAGACATTTGCTTGCTAAATACGAGGAGAGGTTAGAGTTCCCTGGTCCTCTCACCTCCCCTCTTATTTATTGAGCAAGTTTTTGTAAATTGCCAATTTTCCTTCTCTTCATCTTGGTAATGGATCATGGAGTATGATCCAAAATGTCGGTGCAAAAAAACTCACATGGTTATATCGAGAAGCATTCTTGATCTCATCAAGGAGAATGCTTGTCTTGCACTCTAAAGGAAAGAGGTTGTGCAACCAAAGAGCACTAGGTGTGACAAGGAGGTTGGTTGTGCAATAAAAGGAATACCTTATATAGCAAGAAGGATACTTTTGCAACAAAAGCATTCACTTTGTGCATTGAATCAATTTTTTCCACAACCACTAAAAACCCTTCTACAACAATTGGGATCTCTTGTTTAGCAACTAGGATTTCAGAGTGTCATATGATTATAAATTACATATGGAAACATTAATATTTTATGAATTTCAACTATAGAAAACATAGGCCCAAAACAATTTTTACTTATTGATTGTTAAAAACCAAAGTGGGGGGGTTCGGGAGTGGCAACCCCTTGTGGGGTCAAGAGGCAATTATCCTCATAGGAATTTGGAGGCAGTGCCTCTAGCAAAGTTGAGGGGTTGAATCCATGACACATACCTTGTTGTAATATAGAGTAGGGTTGAGGGGTGTAGGCCCCGCTTCAAAGCCCTAGTTAAAACCTTTGAGACCATAAAGACAACATGGATCTTCATGATGCATGCCACTTTCCAAGTATAGTTGAAAAACTCTTCAAAATCACACAAAATATGCTTGCATGAGTCATATTTACCTTTTTAGGTAATATTATAGTGGTTCTATTTAGGGGCCCTAGCACTACTAAAACATAGGAATAACAATAGAGCTAAAATTGCATAAACAATCCACAAACTTCCGTAGTAGTAAGACATGGGTTGGATTTACTTAAAAAGGCAAAAGTTTTGCATTTTGTCTGCATTTTTGTTGTGTTTTCTTGTTTCTCTGCTGGTTTGGTGAGTTTGTGAAGTAGACTCACCAAGTACTCATGCAAAGTTTGCACTGCAAACTGTAATGTCCCCTTTTCCTAGGCAGTTATCAGTTGCAGAGGTTAGTCCATCACTTGGTCCCTGTGGACTAACAAGGTGGTTAGGGGGTCCTCTGGGGCATTTGTGGACTTGGTTAGTCAACCCTTTGAGTTCAATTGGTTTTTCCCAGCTCAGTGTTTACCAGGGATTTTGCAATGTGCTTTCCGAAGCTTATTCAAACACTTTGACCACATTTACTATTTTTAGTAAGTCATTGGGGGTCAGAGTCATGGTCAGTTGGCAGTATTTCCATATTAGGAAAGTTGGCGAATTCTCACCATGGAGTTATCTAGGCATTTATCATGGTCATGGGTTTTAAATTTAAATAACTTTAATAATAAAGTTAATTTAAATATTTAACTTATTACATTATTTATATATTTTAATGACTTGTGATAAAAAGGTGTTATAAGGGAGTTATAAAAGATTATTTTATAATATAAAGTTGGACGCCAACTTAGGGAAATAAAAGGCGGGAATAAAATAAAATAAAATAATTTAATTTGCCAACTTGGGCATGGGAGTTGGAGGGAAATATAAAAGCCCTTTTGTGAGCTCATTTGGATATTCATGATGAGAAGAAATTCGATAAGGGTTTTGTAGGTTGGACTGGAGAGTCTGAAAATCTCGGCTTCATTGAGGACGAAACCCTCATGAGGAACAGCATGCTATAGGATGAAAGATCTCCCAAGGCTACAAGCTGATAGCTCCATTTCAGGGGTTATGCTTGTGCTTCAAAGGATTGTTTGATCGGATGACAAGGTGTTGAATATCAGTTATTCTTCCTTCATAACAGTTTGAGGGCATATCTATTGTGCTGGTTGAATTACACTGGATCTTTCACACAGCTGGTCGATGAACATGGTGGCACTTATTTTGCTGATGAATGTATAGAAATGGCTCTGCCTAGACATGAGGTTGGAAGACATTAAATTACTGAGCTTATGTGTGCTGGAACATGAGGCTGCTGTTTATCATTATTATCACTGTTTTTCCAATGCAGATTTTATTGCAGGCTAAATACCCCTCATTTCTGCTATCGTGGATTTGTGGTGAAGGTCGTGGAACCTTTATTCTGCCATTGCTGATCAGTTTGGGATTGGACGCTGCCATAAATTGTTGTGTTTGGACTGCAAGTCAAAGGCGTGAGGGTTTAGAAACAAGACGCCTTGTCAAAGGTGCCAGGAATTGTCTGAGAGGCCGTGAGAGTTTGCTAGGCATGATTTTAGAGGATAATTTGCTGCTGCAGTTACAGTCCTCCTATCTCTAGAGATGTAGACTTCTATTGCCAGCCGTGACTGTTACCAGGTGCTGCCATTACCTGGGAATCCACTAAAATGGTATTTAATAATATGTTTGTAATCTGTAATTAGTAAGAATATTGCTGCTGTTGTTATTGCTCATAAAATTAAATATTGATAGTCTATATCTCATTTACCTGCATTTGAATGAACTCCTAAATTGAAGTACTGCAAATGCTGGTTGTTGTCTATTTGTTGGGTTATTTTATGTGATTTGCAAGCCTCATAATCTTCGAAACACTCAGTTCAGTTCACATGCTATATGTTTGACAAAATGTTTCATATGTCAAACTGAGATAATCGGAAAGGTTTTTGTTCCAACTGTGGTGGGACATTACACAAACTTGCCAATACTTGGCCTTTCAAATTGATGAGTTTTAAATCCATGCTCATAATGGCATAATGCAATATTTAAATTATTTTTGTATTAATGAAAGGTAGAAAGCACAAACAAGTTGAGAATCACATGTCAAACATCAAAATGATGAGCGACAATGCCAAAATAGGATATGCATGATTGATTTGAGTACCAAGTGTTGACGGGTATTTTATGACCGCACCAACACAGAATAAAGTTTCCAACAGATACTCTATCCTCTCTTGATCAAAGTATTCCGCAAGCTAAGATTGCAAGAAAGTTCATGCGTTCAACTCCAAGGTTCCTTTATGCAGCGGATAGTCTCAATTGGCTCGATGTGATTTGCTGGTGTCACAAGGGGACATACGCAATTGTTTGACAATGGACAACATAGAGAAAATGATTTCGTAGGATTCAAAAGGTATGTCAATGTAGCACAAGTTTCTAAACTAACCAGAAATATACTGTATTGAATGGCTGCAGGGATTAGAAAGCTAAGGACTAATCTAGGCGTGGGATGTGGAGATCAACTTCAGCAAACTTCAACCAAACTTCGTTTTGCCTCGCTCTGGACAGCTTCCACGGAGTTGGTGCAATCTTCAAAGGGTGACTAAAGATATTCAGATTACAATTCAACATGTAGATACCATCACGACGACGCATACAAACATGCCAATCATAATTGAAGTTAAGTACGAAATATTCCAGTCGACCACGCAAGGCAAACTTACTATCAATAAGTTCGCTAGTGGTATGGATTTAAACGAAGCTTTCTAAGATCAAGCACCACATTCCACAACTATCATCTATTTGCATGAAATGAAATCTATTTTACTCTAAGCTACTTTAAAATGCTAAGTGATTCGGAAGGACGAAGGAGCCTTGCTAGCTACTCACAACAAAAGAAGGAATCACCATCAATGAAAACTCTTTTATTATGAAAGTGTTCACAACAACTTCTTACAAAGCAATCAATGAGAAAGCTTTCTTTCCTCTTCAAACTATGCTATGCTACCAAACTATCAACCTATGCAATACTATTTGTCTATGCTCCTCTATTCTCTAATGATCTAATCTCTAATGAATTACAAATGAGGGGGGATACCCCTTTTATAGATGGCCCAGTCCAATGGACGACTCAAATTACAATCGGGTGGATGGCCCAAATCATGCCACCTCAGCCCTAAACAAGATTCACCCTAAAAACTGCCACAAAGAGGAGGGGTAATAAATGAGCAATAGATTCCACTCACTCTCAAAATAGCATAGGCAATTAATGCCCACCATCATCCTCCAGAAGATCATCATCCAGAAGGGCGTTTCCATTTTCTTTCTTTTTGACTGCAAATTCAATGAACTTGGCCAACACAGCTTCAACCTCCTGAATCGAAATAGGCGGGATGTGATCAAGCTGAAATTCAAGTATTGTTACCATCTGCCCATGCCAAGTGCAAGACTTCCTCCAAGCGGTCAAGGCATCCTGAGTATTTTGAATAATGTTGGAGAAAGTGGAGGTGTTTTCAAAATCATCCTGCACAAAAGTCTTCACCTCCGAAAAGAAAGTTCCCAACCTACTCCTCAAACCATCCGCAGTCATCTCCTCTGGAGCCAATCTCCTAGCAAAGATAGCCTCAAGCATGTTCAAGACTCCATCTATAATATTCCCCATGGCCTTTTTGACTCTGGCTGAATCTGCCCGTGTTGCGTCAAAGAAACCTCACCCTGTAACCACTGAAGAATACTAGCCAGTAAAGTTGTACCTATCACCTTCCTGAATCACGCCTCCCTCAACCAAAGTCTGCAAGGGCGTATGCATCAAATCCTCCAGACGAAGAACAACCTTGTTCTTATAAGTGTGAGCCTCACCCCAAGCCTGATCAACTGCATCCATTCGTGCCATAATGCTAGAGGCCTACTGATAGGAATGAGCAAGATCCTCCATAAACTTCTCTGTCTCAGTGCAAACATTAGTAACCCATTTATCTGCCTCTTGTGCCATCCTCCTCAAATCCTCCAAGTCGCTAACTGATTCTCTGGGAAACTCAGTCAGGAGCTCAATTGCTGGATTCTCTTGCCCACAAGGACGAGACAAGTGCTGCACATAATCAATCAATATTTTGTGCTTCTTCAATCTTTTATACTTGCCTTTGGTCTGGAGCAGCCTGTCCTTGAGTGCCTGATAGGAGTTATCACACTCCTCAATTATCTGTGTTCTAGTAGGGCGGCCCAACTCCATGGTAGTGATCACATAGTTCTCTGGAACAGCCTCATCTCGATCGCACTCTACCCTAGGTACAACCATGTCAAGCGTGCGAGAGCCATCCTCATCCGTTGAAATCTTTGAGAACTTTCTAGCCTTCTTCTTGGTTGGAGGTGCATTGATCCTACTCAGAAATTCTTCCATCTCAATCTCTGGATCGGTTTCTTCAATGGGTTCCCTTCTCATTCTTTCCCTTAGGCAATCTGGCACTGCCTGCTACAAGTCAGAAATAATGAATGGCTGCTCATCCCTTGCTTCCTTTTCACGAACTTCTCTATTTTCATCCTGATGAGGCTCATCAATCTCTATAGGTTGAGCATCTCCCAAACCTTGGGCCTCTTGCCCTGTAGCAGTATCATCCTCTAATGCTGCATCAATCTCACGCTGAAAGCGAGTATCTGTGGCCGTTTCTTCTTCTATCTCTTGCTAGTTTTCTTTTCTAGGTACATTGACGCTTTGGCCAACTGACTCTCTACGAGGTGGCTAATTTGCTTCTTGTAATTCCTGTTCTTCATTCAACCTCGCTTTCTGATCTGCAAACAGTGAGACGTCCTGTACACTCGAAGAGTGAGTCCTTAATGGTGTATGTGATGCCTCCTCAACCCTCTGAGGCTCTGGCTGGACTGGCTCCTTCCTTCGTGATTCTGGAGCTTGAGCAACCTGCCTTTTTTGTTTAACAGTGGGTGTCCTATGATCTCCCATTAAGTTATAGGTAAGAGGAATTGATCTGCTCTTAAGCTTGTTCACGTGCATCTCTACCCATCCTCTTGTGAATGTCAAAACTGGTATGCAAAGCGTATCCAAATCTGTAATCTCTAGCTCTGACCAGTCTGGGAGTGGGAGCGGTGTATTCCTCATTGTCTCATAATCAGCCTGTAGAACATTCATATCCTCATCTACCTGGTTTGGCATTGGAACAATTTCACATTCCCTGATCATACCCAATGGTATCCTTGAAAAAATCCTTCTACTTACCTCAGCATCATCCAATGCACTTGCCCATAAATCTTCAATATGCGCCTTATGTCTGAATTCCTCAGCCAATATCCATCTGATATTCTTATGAGGATCATAATACTGCTTGCTAGTATGATAAGAGAGGTGGAAAAATTGAAGCTCGTTTTTTGCTTCCTTGGCTGCCTGCATTGTAGGACAAACTTCGTCTAAATTTCCCATGATGATCGGGAAGTCAAGTCCTCCTTTCTTTTTCTTCTTCTGAATCTTATTGTAGGCAATGAGCTGCGTAGATATTTTTTACATCAAAATTCTATTTGTGGGGTATCTGGGTAATCTGTATGGATATGACGAAAACCCCTGCAGCCTAATGTAAGTGAATTTTGGAAATTGGATAAACCAACATACGTACCTCTCAATCAGCTCCTGAGCCTCCTTTGATATTCTGTGATGAGTTCTCTATTGAAGTGCCTTCGTTATATGCATTGTGAAGGCATCATTGACTCTTTTGTAGTAAGAAGTGCTCATCAAGTGCAACTGCGGACAAGCCTCATGAATCTTGAACTGTTGAGAGCCACACCCAATCGGCTCCTTGTATGATATCCCTCTATATTTTGTCATCCGGGCCAGCATGTAGATGATATACGAGCTCATGTAAAACGTCTTTGTTCTCCTCAAACTTCGGAGTTGTTCATGCAAATTATCACTGATCATCACTGCCCGGTCAACATACTCTTTGCCCTCGAGCACAAGGTTGATGTAGTAAAACATCCAAGGCTCAAAGATGAATGATTGGGAGCACCCTCCAACTTTGTTGAGCATCATAATCAAATCACAATACTCCTGCTTCAAGTCATCTGAAATTATTTGCTTCGGCAGCTTTGTGCGAGTTGGCTTAGGCTTGTTCATCCAACGAGAGTTTATCATATCAGCACACCTTTCAAATGTAGAAGCATACATTCGTTCAACTTGTTCTCTTGTCTTGTAAACCATCTTCTCATAGGCAGGAATTCCAAATGCTTCTCCAATAGCCTTAGGCGTGAGGTTGGCAAACAACTTGCCATCAGGTGCAACAATAGTTCTCTTCTCTGAGTTGTAGTAGTTAGCACATTCCATGATCAACTCCAAGCACTGAATTGCTGGTGGAAAACCAACAGCTGCATAAAGTCCACTTCTGACAATATTGTGTGAAGTGACTGATGGGTGATGACCTCCAATGCCCAACATTCGCCTTCTGAAAGCTTCCAAGTTGAAAGAGCCAAGATTTGTATCAGCCAATTTGCCTAGCTTTGAAGAAAACTTTGACTTCGGCAAGAAAGACTTGCTCAGCTTCTTGATTACAGCCTGTCTTGATGCATTTGCCTTGTTGGACTCAACATTACTCTCCTTGCCAGCTGCCCTTCTATCTGCTTCAGCCATCCTGCAAAAAAGAAAGACAGTCATTAGAAATTTAACTTAGAAAAATAAACAACCTTGGGTGTCGAGAAATTGAAGTTTACTAGTGCCTGTAGCACCAAAACTTCTAACTTCAAACCTCACTTCTTGCAGCAGCCAGACTTCAATATTCAATACTTCCAGCAATATTTTCCGACACTTAGAAAATTTCTCCTGCAGCAATACAACCTTCAACACTTAGAAGAATTTTGGCCCAAGCTAGCCCGCTTCAACAACTTCTCAACTTCAAATTCCCTCCTCTCTAAGTTTCAAACTCTCACTTGCAGCTGGTGAAGGAAATGAACAAAACTCACAATTCATATAGCCAAGTTGAATTCTAGAAGAATGCTAATTTTGGCTCAGTCATTAAATTTCCACTCCTATACTGCAGGAATTCGAATTTTCCCTCCTTTGGCAGTCACAACACTTGTCACTGACTTCTGGAATATTTGGCCTTCTAGAACTTTGAAAATTTCTCCCCCTTGCTAGCATAGGCGTACTTTTCTTCATCTGCATTTTGAAAAATTTCCTCTCTGAAAATATTAAACTAAATGCCCCCCCCTCACTGGCTAAGGCGTCCATTTTATTCTTTCATCTTCATATTGATTGGGAAAAATTATCCCATCAAAATCACCTAGGTGTCTAGCTTCAGTTTGTAATCCAAGGCACCTTCATCTTCAAAAATATTTCTTTCTTTTGCCTTAGAAAATCTTAAATTTATCTAGGAATTTTCATTAATCAGGTGCCCATTAAAAATCTTTGCTTTAAAATCTTGAGCAAGGTGTGGAAAGTTTTAAAATCATCTCCTTGTTGAAAATATCCAAGACCCAGAAAAATTTCCCCTCAGAAAATGCAAAATTCATGTGTATACATGCGAAGGGGTTCATTTAATTTTTTATATTTTCCACCTTTGAAAAATATTTTCTCATCAAAGTTTATTCTTACTTCTCCTCTGGGCGCATTTCTTCTCTTGCTTTGCCTTAGAAAATTTATTCACTGACCACCACAAGCTGGGCGCATTTTAGGGGTCACACTGCAACTTCATTTACCACGCCTTGGGTATTCTCTTCACACTCCTAACTTGGGCGCATTTTCATTTGTCTATTGCCAGTTTCACACTTAGGAAATATTTCAAGTCATCCCCAACATGGGCGCATTTGAAGGGTCATCAAGGAATTTTCCCATGCCTTAGGCGTTTTCCTCCTTGCTTCTTGATGATGGCACATTTAGGGGGTAGTAGAGGAATTTCTTAACACTTAGACAAAAATCTAAGCCCCTCCTTCACATAGGGCGCATTTCATGGGTGGTGATGCCATTTTCCAATACTTAAACATTTTCCTTGCTTCCTTCTATGCTAGGGCGCATTTCAAGGGTCATCAAGGAATTTTCTAGAAAAAAAACTTTTTGTCTATCACCCTCAGCAAACTTGGGCGCATTTGGCAAGGTGAGGAGGAATTTTCCAACACTTAGCAACTTTTCATTCTACCCTAGCCAACTTGGGCTCATTTAGGGGGTCCTCAAGGATTTTTCCAACACTTAGCAATATTTCCAACCTCCAACATGAGCATGGGCGCATTTGGCTAGTGGTGAAGGAACTTTTCAACCTTAGGCGTTTTTTCAAGCCAGCCTCCAACATGGGCGCATTTGAGGGGTAGTGAAGGAATTTCCAACGCCTTAGTATATTTCTCCAAGCCAGCCTCCAACATGGGCGCATTTGAGGGTTAGTGAAGGAATTTCAACATTTTCTCCAGCCTTTCTCAAACAGGGCGCATTTGATGGGGTCTGCTTTAAGTTTTCACTTGCATGTTCTACTTAGCCAATTTCTCAACCTGCCTTCTTGCCTTGGTTTACTATTTTTAGTAAATCCCTTGATTCTCATACTTCTGCAACTTGGATTGACTTGAAATTCGCGCCACAGGATCCTCATGGGTCAACTGACCTGTTCACACTGGTGCCTCATGCTGACCTGCTATTTATAGCCTTGTTTCAGAAGTGACTTACTATAAATAGTAAGTGCTTAGATTGCCTTCAAACTTTACCAGTGGGTTCCTTGAGAGATATTGATTGCAATGGGATACTTCAGTTTTCAGAGATTCTGGCATTTTACCCCTCATTTTGAGTCCAGAAGCTGGAAACCCTAATCTAACTTGCATGCGGCTCAAATGACTTCCGTTTGATCCCTTCCTATTGCATGTCACTCTGTTCGTGAAATTGAAGTGCTGGGAAGTTGTTGGAGTGATCCTGCTAAAAATAGTAAGTGTTTGAAAGATCATTTTTGCGGATGTGTTTTACGTAATGCATCACGAGGATCTCAAAAACCCTAGAAAACCCAGAAAATTGGTCAACATGCGAGCACTGGCTAAAAATAGTAAGTTCCTGAAAAGTGATCAACTCTGCTTGCATGTTACCTCATTGCGTAGCTCTTGAGAAACCCATAAAGAATATCCTGACATGCATTGAAAAGTCCAACATGCAAACCCTAAAAATAGCTTCCGAAACCATAATTGATAAAAGTCATCATCCTAGCTTGCATGTTATATCATTGTGAAGGTCTCGAAAAACCCAAAAAGATTTTCCAGACATGCATTGAAAACTCCAACATGCAAACCCTAAAATTCTGCTCCGAAGGTCATACTTGCTAAAAATAGAAAGTTGTCTGATATTGCTCAAATTTTGCAGATAAGTAGCTTGAAGTGGCCTGAACGCAGTATAACAGATAGGATTTCAAAAGTACTGAGCAAAAGTCCCAAATTGAACACTTTCTAAAAATAGTAAGTTGTCAGAATTCAATGAAATTTCAGTGGGAACTTGCCTAAAGCCCTCTGATTGCAGTGCCAAGTTCAGATCTTGATTGGTTCGCTCAGATTAATCCCAAATTGGCCAGAAGAACGCAAACCCTAATTTCACAGACTTAGACAAAATTTCAATTTAAGCTCAAAGACGGGCACATCCCCGGAAAGACAGACAAAGCAAAGAGAGAAACAACGGGAAAACCAAACCAAACTCAAGCCAAAAGACCCGAACGGAGTAAAAATTAGGGGGTCCCCATTTTAAATGGGGTGATGTGTGAAAAGGTCACAACACCAAGCTTAGAAATCAAAGTCATCATCTGATTTGTTAGTGGCAATTGTAGAGACTGTTCTTCATCATTGAAAGATAAGTTGCTAGATTCAAGTGGTATTTGCAATGTGACACCAACTAATCTTGATTGCATATCTTGATTCTCATCAACTTATTGCGGCTTGCGGCTCCTTGGGATTTATGTCCCATTGTGTTACTAGATTATGCTTGTACTTAGGTGTCTTGCAATCAATTAGACACAAGGCTCTATGTAGCAACAAACTTTATTGCTAGGTGCCTTCCTCTTAAGAAAGTGGATAAAACTATACGTGGACTAATTCCTTACAGACAAAGAAACTAGAAACTTATGAGAGGAGGCAAATGTCAAGTATATTAAACAAGTTTGTAGGCCTATATAGTTGTCTTCAACTAATTGGCTTATCTTGTACCAAAGTGTGTTGTCAATCGTAACTAGAGTTTTGTTGCAATTGAGTTTAGTAAATTTGGCTCACTTAGTTTTGATTTATGAAGCTTCTCTATGCTATATACTTTCTTGAGGGCCTTCATGAGACAATTTCTCATCTCATAGTTGTCAATGGGAACAATTCTACTAGCCTCTCCATATACCATTTTGGATTCAATGCATATGCAACCATGTGTATCATAGAACTATAGTAACTTTGTATTTCCACAATAATGGCATGGCAAACTAAAAGTACAAATGGAATTCAATTACATTGGATTAAAAAGGGAAAAGCATGACAAATTAAAAAAAATGCTAAAATACTCACAAAAACATAGAGAAAACACAATAGTTATTATTCATTCCAAATAGAGTGCATAGAATGAGAAACAAAGTCCAAACTTCAATTATAAGACATAAGTAAAGATTCAATGTTGCCAATTACCACTGGGTTTCGGGGATGGGGATGGGGGGACAACAGGGGACGTGGGGATGAGGGGTCTAAGTTTGGGGGGGGCGGCGGTGGGGGGCAACAAGGTGTTGAAATACATATAGTACTTAAAAAAATAGTTATAAAAAGATGTATAAGAATTATACATCTTGGAGACAATTAGGAGTTCCCTAGATGTCTTGAGGATAGCCCAGCATCCTCGAAGTCCTAGCGGTGTCTTGGAGACAACGATGCGGATGGTGGGATGGTGGCGCTGGTGGTGGGTTGATGGGGGGACGTCCCCCCCCAAGTCCCCAAGTATCCGAGACGTCCCCGTCTAGGAAACGCGGGGTTTTTTGGGGGGATGTGTCCCTGTGGAACACTGGCCAATTACCATTTGGATTCTCTTGAAGTATAAATTTTGAGATTGAGTACATATTGCCATATACAAAACAAAATTGGAGAATACATAGCCTGTTAAGGTAGCCATGACTAGAAATGTGAAGCATATTATGTCCTTGCATCTACAACCATTTTCTACACGCAAGCATGATCATAATCATTGAAAAGCTTATTCAAGAGGTGTAATGTACTCATTTTTGAGTTCTCTTGCATTGCAGTTGGTATTGACCTTTTGTGTGTGTGTCAGCCTTATCAGAGGGGTTATTTGATGTCACCAGTGAGCTCTGATGGTCTAGAGGACTCATATGTCACTTTTTGAAGTTATTTCTGGCTTCTAGTGTGCTCTCTAAGATTCTTGGAGGGAGTGTTTATTTTTAGTAAGTCACTCAGTTGGCTTCTTTTCTCATTATTCATCATCAGTATCACTTTTGAGCAGTCGGTTTCCGATTTCGATACTTTTTGGCAATTTCCACAACTTGGGGGTATTAATGGTTTTATTTTAATTATATTACTAAGGTTGCTTAATATTATTTAAATTATTTAAAAAGCACCTCAGTATTATAGCTCATTGGAATGAGAATGGAAAGTTTTAAATGTTGAGATGCTGATAAAGTGACTTTGGGTGCCGGGAATAATTAGATAATTAAATAAATCACTTTTCAAGGATATAAGGCTTATTTAATTAATAAAGTGATTTTATATTGTGTTTTTTGAAACGTTTCTAGAAAAGGTTAGAAAAGGGGGTTTATGAGCTCATTTGGCATTATGCAGATTATTACATTCTCTTTGATAAGACTCATGTGGTTTGGGAGATTGAACTTTGTTCATCTCAGC
>VDFB02144802.1:0-23388 GCA_007258455.2 Sequoia sempervirens
GTTACACTTGTACACCACACACAAAGTTGCAGGTTGAACCACTCATCATGTTCTTGCTCAAACAACACAAGTTTTTGAAAACAATGGTTGGTTTTCACAACATTCCTCTTCAAGTAAAACAAGTTTGTGTGGCACACCTAAAATCCATCATCCTTGAATGTCCATGTACACTTGTGATTGTGTCGTTGTTGTCTATGTCCACTTGTACGTTGAGCTACACACTTTGATTGCCAACCCATGTTTGTTTTATATATTATGTGTAGCTTGCTATCAGCTTTAATTTTCCTCAATTGAAGTCGACAACCTCCTATTGGTTTCACGTTGGTGGCAGCAATGCAAGCACATTTTATTTACATTCAATGAATAATTTCTTTTTTTTTCTTGACACAATCCACCCTAATTTTAAATGTTCATCCAATTCCTACCTTGCCAAGAATGGGGAGAGATTTGAAAAGGAAGAAGGAAGATGATCTGGAGGTGCAAGATGTACGGGATGGAGGATCTCCTTTTTCCTCTTGCGATTTGCATTGGACTCTTATTGCCATCGATGAGGATGGGGTCCTTGACCTTGTCACAACAATTCCTTGTAGCAGACTTGATGATTTCATTTGTGGTGAAATTTTGGTTGAAGACCTTTTGAAACTTCATTTTAGTGCACAAAAAAAGAGAGTATACCATCATAGATCCCGTCAATGACAAAAATTATGGCAAAACAATTATGTGGCATAGGTTTGTACCTTTCAACATTCATGTGTATGGTCTAATGATATTTTACTCTCTCTTGCTTGAAGATGATGAGATGATGCTTTCTTTACAACTACTGGTGTGGATACGATTCTGAAGACCACAAAAATTGGTCTAACCACAAAAAAGAAAAGAAAAAAAGGTTTATTAAAAAGCGAGGTTATCAATGCCACTTTATTGCAAAGGTTATGCACGGTAGACCTAATGTTGCCTATCTGCTCTACAAAGAAATGTTTCACATTGATGCCACTGGTGAATTTTGCTATGGCATTGGTGACACAAGTAGAGATAGGTGTTCCATGCTCACCCCTAATCTATCTGCATAATGTAGGAGCTATATTGAAAGCCTTTTGCTCATGGACGTGAGTGTCAATGCAATAATGGATAGACACCTTAATGATCCCATCTTTTGTGGCATGATGAGTAAGAGAGATGAATTCCTTACAAGAAAAGATGTAATGAATGCTTGGTGAAAGGTGTGTTGTTGGGCATGTTGTTGTTGTTGCACCACTAGCGCTACTTGTTGGGCTTGTTGTTGTTGTTGTGCTACTAAGACTTCTTGTTGGGCTTCTTGTTGTTGTTGTGCTGCTAATGCTGCTTACTGGGCTTGTTTTTTTGTTGTGCTGCTAAGGCTGCTTGTTGTTGTTGTTGTTGTTTTCCTGGTAGGACTGCTTGTTGTTACTGTTGTTGTTGTTGTTCTACTAGGGTTGCTTTCTATTGTTGTTGGGCCACTAGGGGTACTTGTTGGGCTTGTTTTTGTTGGACGGCTTGCTAATAATCATGTTGTGCTTGTTGTAAAGCTAAGGCATGTGTTTGCAATGTAGGATCGTTTGGTTGTTGGGACATCTACGATGAGTTTTGGGTGTTCATGGTTTGAGTGGGTTGTGGGTTGTTGATGAGATGTTGGGGGTTGCCTTGGTTTAACATTCCTTGTAGGTTAGTGGGTTGGGATGGAGGAATGTAAGATTGAGGTCCCATTTGATTTTGCATGGCGTGGAGGACCAAAGGGAAAGATGATGATGGTGCAATTTGGTATTGTGATGGCAATGGCGCATTCATACCTTACAATTGATTGAAAGGGTTCCCTAGTTGTATTTGAGGTGGAACCAAGGTATTACCTTGGTTGATGGGGTTTGTGACCAAGGTGTTGTTTTGATTTGGGTTGGTGATGGAGGGGATGGATGTGTTTTTTGAAACCAATGGTATGGATGAACCAATGTGGTGGTTGGATAAATATGTCCCTTATTGTGTTAAGGGTTGATTTTGCATAAGGGTGTTGATATACCCTTGTTGGTCTATTTGAGACACTTGGTCAACACTACCTCGCGTGACATTGGGCACACTTGTGGTACTTGTGGGGATGGACAAGGATGGTTTCCCTCAGAATGTCAAGGTTGTTGTGGAGTTATGAAGTGTAAGTGGTTTATGTGGATGTAGGGGTGCTCAGGAATAGAAGGAGCACCAAATGTAGGTGTCCAAGTGATGTTTTGGGGTGAATTAGTGTCTAAGATACCCACAAGTGTGTCGCTTGCCAAAGGAAGAGTGTGACCAAAGTCCTTAGCAAGGCTACTTGCAAGACTAGGAGTTTGTTTTTGACTTGGCCCTAGTGATGAAGTAAATGGAATCATGGATGGAGTCAAGCCTTGTGTTAATGTTTGTGCTAAAAAAGATAGGGGAAGTGAAGTCATTTTTTCTAAGGCTTGATGCTCTTTCTTATACTCAAGGATTTCCTCTTTAGTAAGCTCAAATGGATTGTTTGTAATGACTTCTACCTCAAAGGGTCCCACTAGATCTTGGGGTTGTTGTGAAGGGGTAGAATGACTCCTTGGATCAAACTCTTGAGGGTTGGTATCACTAGTGGTGGATGTGACTTTGGTTTTCTCCATGATTCTCTTATGTTGTGATCTTGTCATTACCATAAATTGTGGGTCACCTATGGGAGAGTTATGTTGGGATTTGTAATGTTTAAACTCTCTAGTAGACTCAAATATAGGTAAGAGGGCCACTCTAAGTTGTTAGGACTAGTTGAAGTCCTGAAACTGAAGCAACACAACACAATACTACACTTAATCACTTAGAAGAGGAATTAAGAGATAAGAAGAATATTTTATCATCAAAAGAAAAGTAGATTAATTAATGTTGTTGAGAGCTATTGAGAGATTAGAAAATAAACATTTGCAAATATTTGAAGGTGTTCAGAAGTTGGGAAAAAAGCACCTATGTATGTAACATTATGTGAGTTGTAGGTTTTATAACACTCAGTGTTTTCCAACCTAGAATTTTACAGAACAATATGAATGTCTTGAAAAGCTTTTGTTATTTAGACAGTACGAATGTAATGAAAGGCAACTTCAAAATTTATAACAAGTCTTACACAGAGTAAAAATTGCATTTCAATTTCTTAATATGATCTAAATATACATGCATAGTATGATTGCAGGTTGGAAAACATGGTGGGATATGAGTACATAATTTATGAAACCTCCAACCCACACAATGTTGTAAAACCCTCTAGAGACTGAGGGAAAATGAAAACCCTTATTTTCCCATCAATGAAAACCCATCTTCACAATGAATAACCATTCAATTCTTCACAGTCCCTAGGCAGAATGGCAAAATGGCATATATTTTTGGAAAATATACATACCTACTAGCTAGCTGCCTGCGCCTCTCAAATGCATTATGGTAGGAGAGAATGGTCACTCTGCTTCAGACTCTGAACCCCTCCAAACCCTACAACCTTCAAAATGAGAATGTTAAAAATGGCGACGCTATGGGCTTTATGTGGTTTTCAAAATATATCATTTCATTGTAGAACCCACATTGCATTTTCCAACCTTGTTATATATTTTGCATGGTTTCTAGTTTCTCTAAATGTTATTTAGTTATTTCACTCATATTTCCACAATGGGTTGTCAGTTACTTCATTCGGCTTCCTCTTAAAGTTTTGTATTGTGAGTTCAAATGGAAAAATTTCAAAACCAATAAATGGGAGGAAACCAAAATTAAAAAACCCTCAACACAAAAACACATAAACAACTTTGCATTACAAATGAAAACCCCTTTTCCCAAGGAAAACCCTTTGTTTTCCCATCAATGAAAACCCATCTTTGCAATGAATAGTCATTCATTTCTTCACAGTTCCTAGGCAGAATGGCAAAATGACATATATTTCTGACGGATATACATACTTGCTAGCTAGCTAGCTACTCGCACATATCAAATGCATTTTGGTATGGAGAGTGGCTGCTCTGCTTCGGTCCGAACACTTGCAACTCCTTTCCGTACTTTCTAGCAACCTACAAAATGTGAATGTTGAAAATGGTGACCAAAATGGTGACGCTGTGGGATTGTTTATTTTATTTCCAAATTATGATTTGAAATGGCCACGTTTTGGGTTTTTTGTCCATTCCAAAATATGATTTTGAAAACCTGTCGACACTCCACATTTTCCCGACGACGGGATAGGTGACGATGCATGCCTAAATGTCTGTCCATCAAGTCTTTCTGTCGGGGCGTATTGTCCATCTATCAAGTCTTTTTGTTGGGACATTTTATCCAACGCGTGGGATGGGGGATGGGTGTTACGATATAATGTTACATACATAGGTACTTTTTATCTAGAGTTTAGCTTCTCCCTGTATGGAGAGTCATAGAATATTAGTAACATTTTATTTAAGTTAAAGGAAATAATCACTTCAAACAAATGGATGTAAAAAAAATAAAGATTTGATTTTCACTTTATATGCATTACAGATTTTCCATTTAACAGACAAATGTTCAAATGAGGAAAAATCCATTATATAAAATTTAACTTCTTTTAAGATCTAATTTGTTTTCAACCTCCACCCATAGAAATCTTCTGCTAAAATTTGGAGCAGATCCTTACAATTTTCCAATTTTTCTTAACCCATATGTTGAAGCCTCATACAACCATTAAAATAGCTTAATTACATGCATGCAACAAATCCTTACACTCTTGAGATCATAAATATGAACAGATGCAAGCTTAACCTAAGTTTGGCGGGCTTCTGGATCATTAGGCCCTATTAGCAGTGTTGAACAACATTAGGGGACAAACTTTGACTTGAATACACTTACACACGAATCAAGTGGAAATCTTGCAAGAGAGTCCTTGATTTATTAAACACATGGGAGAAAATTGAAGAAATTTTTTTGGGGATACTTCATATTATAGGATCTAAAAATTATGTTGTCCCTTATTATGAATAAAAAAAATTAGCATCAGAATTTTCACTATGAATTTGTGTCTTCTTTAATTTATTGTTTTTGAAAAGTTACTTTGTTTTACAGTTGTTCATACCAATAAGGGCATAGTGATTTTAAGTGTTATTTATTAGTACATTGTGAGAGACTATGTAATACTAATTTATACTATTTTCTATATTCATTAATAAAGAAGAAATAATTATTACTGATGTTAAGATGTTATTTTGTAAATTATTTATAATTTAGTGATATTTTTAGTGGTCAATTTTAGGAGTTCAGTCAAAATATGTTTTTTCATGTTTTTTTCAATATCATACATATGTGGTTCTAATCTACATTCCTATAAAATAATCCAATGATATTATATTATGATGCAACTAATGAATATATTATTACAAACACACAACAATACAATTGCAAAATGGTTTCTTACAAATTGATATTTCTCTGTGTTTCCTTTATAGATTATGTAATAAGATAGATAAGCTAGTATAATTATTATTTAAATAACTATTAATTATTAGCTGATAGGCTACATATAGTGTGAGATTTGACCATGAAATAACTCTCACATTTGCAAACCACTGTTGAGTCATCAGAAAATAAGTTTTAACTGTCATTTAATGGTAAAAGCCTCCAAAATATTAGGTGAAAGCCTCCAAAATCTCACTTATCACATAAAAGTCAAATAAATATTGATTTTCCAACTAGATGGGAAAATTCTATTTCCATCGCAATGTTTTTTGTCAATTTGATAGCAACTTTATAATTATAAAAATAATATTTTTATATATAGTTATATTATATTTAAATTGAACTTTTGCCATGCTCGGTAACTTGTGTTTGTCAAGAGGTGTGGGATGGCGTTCGTCTGCACTGTCCACCGAGCTAGGGCGGTCGTGCCCTAGCTCGTTTCCTGTTCTTGCCTGGATCTACGTTAGGAGGGGGATGTGTGCCTACGTTTGGGGGAGAGGAACTGCTTTTTACTGCTACGGGGGATGCTTTCTTTCTACACCTGTCTGTGGAGCAATTTCTTGGCATCGATCAGCAAGTGGGGTGTTGTTGGGAGCCGCAGGTGTGTGGTGTGGAGCGGGCATTTGGTGCCTGGTTTCTTTTGGGTGGCCTTCTATCGGTGGTGCTTCTTGTTCTTTTTGCCAGCAGATAGTGGTGAGCATTGGGTGGGGTCTTCGAAACCCTTGTCTTGGCTTTTTATTTCTTGGGGGCTTTGCATGCCCACTGTAAGCTGGGTATTATGTCGCCTGGGGAGACCTCGGGTGCTAACCCTATCATGGATTTTCATTCAACAATTGGTGCGAAGTCTCCTCCACACACTTCGAAAGTCTTCAATAATAATTTGTTCTTGCCAGAACTGGGGCTAGATGGAGCGAGCTCTTCTAGTGGAGCTCGAATCACGAAAATCAATGGATGCTTGGAACATTGCAAGGAGAGGCCGAAACTGGTTATCCCATTGGAGATGGTTGCGGAGGATATTGAATATTATTCGAGGCACTCTTTTTATTGCAAGTTTTTGGGTATGTAGATATCGATGCAATTTTTAGAGTCTTGGGCCTGACAGACTTGGATGCCAGAGGGTGAGATGGATATAAAGCTTCTGGAAAACAATTATTTCATGGTTACCTTTGATTGTATGGCGGATCGCAATAAGGTTTTCGAAGGGGACCCCTATTTCTATAATCAGGTTGGTTTGTTTCTTAAACCATGGCATGTTGGTTTTAACCCTGCTGAGGAGCTTCTGACTCATGTCCCGGTGTGGGTTCGGCTTCCGCTATTTCCTGTGGAATGCTGGCGGGATGATGTTTTGCATTTGTTGGGGTTGATGCTCAGGAAGTCGATTGGTTCCTCGCAGCAGACTCAATTTAAAAAGGTGATAACTTTTGCTCGCATGTGTGTGGAAATTGATCTAAGCCATTACCAATTTTTTTGGACATGTTTGTGGGTCCTTACTCTTGGGTACAGTCATTGGACTATGAAACCCTTCCATTCTGATGTCGTCTTTGCCATGAATATGGTCATTTGCAATGAAGATGTCCAAGGGATAGGCTTGTGGAGCCTCTAATTTCTCAACCTCCCCGCAACCCACCTAGGGAGGATAAGGGAAAGAATCCCATTCCTAGGGATGGGGATGGTTTAGATGGCTTCATCCCCGTAAAGAATAGTAACAGAAACCGAGGTCAAAAGAGAACCTTGAAGGAAAGACAAGATGAAGACTCTTTTAACAGATTCGAGGTTTTGGATGATCTTGGTCAGCAAGAAGTGAACCCAAGTTTAGTGAATTTGGATCAAGGTATTGTGTGTTATGGGCAGGAGGGTTCTCTGTTTGGGGATACTCAGGATGCACAAGTTACTACAGAGGTGCAAATGGTGACCGACCTTCAAATGGATGTCTAGGTGGTGTCGGCTCCTACTATGGAAATGAAGAAGGTTGGGGGAGATGGTCCTACTTTGGCTTTGCATACAGGAGCAAATGCAGGGGAAAATAACAGGTCTTCTCCTTCTCCTTTGGGTCTCCATCAAAAGGATATCAAAAAAGGGTTGGGGGAGAAATCTTCAAAGCTCGGCAGGAAAAAGGATATGGAAAAGATTAAGTTAGCTGGGGAAAATCTAGTGGAGTCAAGGTCAGTTAAGACTTTGGATTCACACTTCTTGAGCTCTTTGAAATGATTGTACTCTCATGGAATGTAAGGGGCCTAAACAGTGGCCCCAGATAAAAGGTTGTTCGTGAGTTGGTTAGAAGTCAATCTCCTGATGTTTTGTTCCTGCAGGAGACTAAGCTATCTGTGGAATGCATGCTTGGTTTATCCCCTAAGTTGTGGGGCAATGGTGAATGTCAGTGTGTTGGTGCTCAAGGATCTGTGGGTGGAGTGGCTTGCCTTTGGAATCCTCAGAGGATTCGCCCTCTCTGGTGGTTTTCCAGCAAGTCTTCTATCTCGATGATCGCTTCTTGTTTTGAGACTGGGGAGTCTATCCTCATCTCTAATATCTATGCGCCTATCGAGTTTCAAGGAAAGCAAATTCTGTGGGCTCATATTAGATTTGTTCAAAGTATGGTGCCTTTTCATCCATGGATTATGGCTGGGGACTTTAATGCTATTTCTGAGTTGGCTGAGAAGTGGGGGGTATTGGAAGGTTGGAGCCTTCTGCGCTGCTTCTTCAAGATAATATTTATGCTTTGAATCTTGTTGATGTCAAGCCTAATAATGGTCTATTCACCTAGAACAATCGAAGGATTGGGGATAATTGCATTTCTGAAAGACTTGACCAGTTCTTGGTTTCCTGTTTCTGGGTTGGTGGATTATGGTCTTCTAATTCAGAAATTTTGGATTGGAGGGGGTCTAACCATTGGCCTATCAAGCTTGTTGTTTCTTCAGTTAGTGTGCCTCGATCGCCCCCTTTTAAGTTTCAGATTATGTGGTTTCATGAACCCTCTCTTCATGACTATGTGGCTGAATGGTGGAGAACAGGTAGACCCACTTATGGTACGACAATGTATACTTTTGCTAAGCTTCTCCAATTTGTTAAATATTAGCTTAAGCATTGGAATAGGCAGTGCTTTGGGAACATTTTCCATGCAAAGGTTGTTGCCTAGGCTGAGCTGGATAGCATTACAAGAGTGATCAAGGAGGAAGGTGTGACTGCTAATTTACTTCAAGAGGAGGCCAGGGCATTGAAAGTGCTGGAGGATTGTGAATTGCGGGAGGAAATCTATTGGAAACAGAAGGCAAGGATTGAATGGCTTCATGAGGGAGATAAAAATACGGCCTTTTTCTTCAATTCGGTCAAATCCAAGCGAAATGGGAATTTACTGTCTGTTCTGGTGAATGACATTAGTGAGCATCTATCCTCTTTCAAGGATATTCGTGTGAAGCTTTGCAGTACTTTGTTACCTTATTTAGGGAGGATTTGCAGGGGGTTTATGTGGAGGAGGCCCAAGTTCTATCTTGTATCCCTTCTTTGGTTACTATGGAGATGAATGAGTGTCTTATGATTGATATCTCGATAGAAGAGCTCAAGAGAATGGTGTTCCAAATGAAGAAAGGGAAAGCTCCTGGCCCTAATGGCTTTCTGGTGGAGTTCTTTCAAGAATTATGAGATATTATCAAGCTGGACCTATTAGTTGTTGTCCAAGAATCTCAGACGAATAAGTAGATGTTACAGGCTCTGAATTCCACCTTCTTAGCTCTCATCCTCAAATCTGATGGAGCAAATAGGTTAAGCTAATTTAGACCCATCTCTCTTTGTAATGTGATTTACAAAATTATCTCTAAAGTAATTGCGGATAGGCTGAAAAATTTGCTTAGAGTGTTAATCTCTGAGGAGTAGAGTGGTTTTGTTGCAGGCAGGAAAATTCTGGATGGTGTGGTTATTGCTACAGAGACCATTCATTCTATGGCTACCTCAAATGATAAGGCAATGTTTGTTAAGTTGGACATGGCAAAGGCATATGATAGAGTTTGATGGTCCTTCCTTTGGAAGATTCTTGGTGCTTTTGGTTTTGGGGATGAGTGGATTCGGTGGGTCATGAGTTGTGTGACTTTTGTTTCCTTCTCTGTTTTAATTAATGGTGAGCCCTCAGAGCTTTTTGGAGCTTCCCAGGGATTGTGTCAAGGTGATCCGTTATCTCCGTATTATTTTTTGCTCTTTGTTGAAGGTTTGGGTCGGTTGTTGAGAAGGTATGTGGAGATGGGTCTCATTCAGGGATGGCATTAGGGTGGTAATATTCCCCCATAGTCTCATTTGTAGTTTGTGGATGATATCGCTTTGATGGGTATGGCTACAATTAGGGAGGCTACAAACTTGCGTGCGGTGTTGGATGTTTATCTAACTGCCTCTGGTCAGATGATTAATGAAGGTAAATCCTCCATCTTCTTCTTCAATACTCCTGGTCCGATTCAGTGGAGGATTGCCAATATCTTGAGGTTTCAGATTGGGTTCCTCCCTTTGATCTATCTTGGAATTCCTATTTCTATTAAAAGGATGTCGAGAGAATCGTGGCAGAATATTTTGGAAAAGTTTCAGACAAAGGTTAACCATTGAACCCATAGATGGTTGTCCTTTGCTGGTCATGTTCAATTGATCAAATTTGTGGTTCAAGCTCTCCCCATCTACAGATGTATGCTCCAAGTGGCCCCAACTGGTTTTCTTTAGGAACTTGATGCTTTAGCTAGACAATTTTTATGGGCAGGTAACTTATCTTCATCCAAATGGAGCTTGGTTAGGTGGGAGCTTGTATGTAGCCCGAGGCAATATGGCGGTCTTGGATTAAGGCATTCATCTTTGTATGGGGTTGTGCTTGCTGCCAAACTATATTGGAGGTGGTGTGTGGAGCAGGATCAGACCTAGGCCAAGATTTTACTTCATAAATATTTTCCAGGGATCCCTTAGATGGATATTCCCTGCTATCCCTTAGTGGGGAAAGGATTGATGATTTGGGGTACGCTCAAGAAAGGGGTTGCTCTCGTTAAGGATGGCTTATTTTGGATCTGCAAAAGTGGATTTGAGGCTCAATTTTGGTCGGATTCTTGGGATGGTTTTCCTCCCATTGTTTCTCAGTTTCCTAACCTAGGGCCCCTGTGTCAAAGATTCATTAAGGCTGGTTGGGACAAGGTGAGAGATTTTAAGTCTATGTTTTCTCATGGTTAGTTGATGACAGCTAGGTGGAAGAATCCTGAGGAGTGGTCGGTGGTTGGTATGGAGGAGGAGTGTGCGAAATTGCGAAGCATCTTTTCTAGCAGGAGTTGTAGTTCCCTTCCGGATGGAGATGTTTTATCTTGGTCTCTGAGCCCTAAGGGCATTTATACTATTACCTCTGGTTATCAAGTGTTGTTATCTCACAAGATGGATGGGGTGGAGGTTCAATGGTGGAAGAGAGTTTGGAACAAGTTCTCTTGGCCTAAGTGTAACTGCTTCAGTTGGACTTTGGCCTGGAACAAGTGTTTGACCTGGGACAATATTCAGAAGAGGGGATTTCAGGGACCATCCATGTGTGTTTTGTGTGGGGATGGGGAGGAGGATTCTGCTCACTTGTTTTTTCATTGCCCCTTTGCTTTGAGGCTGTGGCACTTATGGTGGGAAGTTTGGAGAGTTCCTTGTGTTCATGCTTCCTCTTTGGTGGATTTTTAGCGTAGTCTGGGCAGACCTCTTACTATGACATCTTTCTTACAGGACGTGTGGTATGTGGGGCCTACTTTCCTTCTTTGGCAGATTTGGCTGGAGCGGAATCGTAGAATCTTCCGAGGTGAAAAGTTGGTTGTTCAACAGATTTGGTAGAGAATTATGGGTATGGTTCGGGAGACTGTGGAAGTGAAGTGTTAGGTGGTGTATCCCTTGGAGAAAGAGGATGCTAAGCAGGTGGAGAGATTGGGGCTTCAAGAGTTGTCTTTAGCTTAAGTTTGTGTCTGAAAGGGAAGGCAAGCTAAACAGAAAGTCATGAGAGTGGGTAAATGGCTTCCCCCTCCTGGTGGAATTCTGAAGATTAATACTGATGGATCCTCAAAAGGAAATCCTGGGCCTGCTGAAATTGGTGGAGTTCGTAGAGATTCTACTGGATCGGTGATTTTTTTCTTCTCTATTTATGAGGGGATGAAGACTATCAACCTTATGGAAGGTCTGGCGATTTTCTCTGCTCTTGAACAGGCCTATTCTCTGGGATGGAGAAAGGTTATCTATGAGTCTAATTCATAGGTTTTGGTTAATTTGCTTAATGATCGGAAGGTGGTTGATGCCAATTGGCAGTTAGCTAGGTTGGTGCAACAGATTCTGCAGATTAGTTCCTTGATGGAGGAGGTGTCTTTTGTCCATATTCCGAGGGAGTGGAATAAGGCAGCGGATTGCTTGGCGAAATGGGCTTCGGAGCATCTTGATGGTTGGAGGATTGAGGGGTGGGATCAAATTTCCCAGGAGCTTCGCCATGATTTGGACAAGATTATTGCGGAGGATAGAGATGGGATTGGTGATGGATGATGTTGGTTCTTGCTTTGTTTTATTGTATCTTTGCTTTACTGGAGTTTAGGCCCTTTGCTTTGTTGTAATGCTCTTTTCTGATTATCAATAAAGTTTTTACCCCTTTTTATTTAAAAAAAAAATAAAAAATATTATATTTAAATTATTAATCAATAATAGATATTATTTAAATTTTATTTAATATTGTATAATAAATAATCAATTATTTTAATATTATTTTTTATTAATTATATCGAATGCATTCCCTATATGAACATTACCAGCTAACTTTAATGATGGACTGTTGAGAATATAGTTGAATGATGGTTGAACATTAAAAAAAATAAAACACTTTATACAAATAAATAAAGCAAAGAATTAGATATTCTTTCTACATTTCCACTAGAAAAAAAATTAAAAAAAAAAACAAAAAACCATAATTATTATATTTTATAAATTATAATAATAATAATTATATGTTAAAAAAAATACTACACTAAATTTATCTTATCTAATTAATCATTGCACTTTATACAAAGAAAGAAAGCAAAGAATTAGATATTGTTTCTAATTTTACACTAATATTCAAAAAATAAAAATAAACTATAATTATTATATTGTACAAATTAAAATAAAAACTATTATATTTTAGAAAACATATTTAAATACATTGAATTTAGCTTATCAAAATAATCATTGCACTTTATACAAAAGAAAGAAAGTAAAGAATTAAATATTGTTTCTAAATTTCCACTAATATTCACAGTTTATAAATTATATTATAAACATGGAGAACAATTAATTTAATGTTTTAAATGTATACTCAATATTATTTAGTTTCAAACATTATATATATATATATATATATATATATGGTTGGAGCGATATATATAGAGAGGGGAACAAACTATTATAACCCTCAGGAGGGAGGGCTCCTTTCTCTCCTCCCCTCTTAATGGCGGAGGGAAGAGGGAAACAAACTATTATGACTAACTCCTCTCCCTCCTCCTCTACCTCCCTCCCTCACGAAGATATAGATAGGAAACAGGTTGGGAAACTATAGTACTAAGAGGTTGGGGCCCTATCTCCTATATAACAGAGCAAAATTTATGAGACATAATGGAGGAAACAACAACTATAGTATATATATATATATATATCACCATATTAATAAGCACTTTTATTCCATCTTTCTACACAAAACAAACATTTATTTCAAATTACTTTTCTTTTTAGTTCAAAGCATTTCACAATTACATTCTACTATAGGGGAGAGGGGCCCATAGTGGAGCACCCTAACTTTGCGTTTCTCAAAATCCTACGTGGAAATTTCAAATCACTCCCAATTATGTACAACAGTTTATTTGGCAACTCATGTGCTTCTATATTTCATTTGAGGGCCACATCATCAAATATGATGCCACATCAGCATGCTTTTTGTTGAGGTATCCAAAAAGGCCCAAAAAAAAAGTGAGACCGATAGTGGTGCACTAAGTCATGTTTTATTGGTGCGCTGATGTGGCATCACATGATTTGTCACTTTGCGTATTTTATGGATAAAAAATGTTTTACAATTAGATATTGAAGTGCTCAACTATGGGGCTCATTGAGGACTACTTTTATCCCCACTATTGAACCCTGCTCCATTATGGGCCCCTCTCCACTAGTTAATGTTAAATACTAAGTTTTATCGATACAAATTCTAAATTAACAAAAACACCATCAACGTACCCATTGCACACCAAGGTGTGATTGTTAGTTTAATATTATTTTGTAATTATAGAAATAATATTTATTTTAGTTAATAGTAAAATTTATAAATAATGTATAGATATAGAACAATTTAGATTAAACTAAACTTAAGATGGTAGTTGGATAGAAAATCAAAGCCAATGTTAATTCATTTTAGAATGTGATAATTAACATGCCAAAATTCATTAGAAGGGTGTAAGGTTGTATGGGCCTTAGGAGGACTTGACCTCATAATGTATCAATATTCAAGAACATATGACAAAATATCATCTTCATAGTCATAAGGTTGTATGTGAAACTAAAACAAAGCAAGTATGGGTATAAGAAAAATAATAGCATTATGTAATTTAAGACTCCTAAAGGCAAGAAACAAGTACAAACAAGAGAAGTGAAAATAAGATAAATAAATCAATTGCAATGGAGTCAAACAAACAAGTATTTTGTAACTTCGTGCATATTCAATGAAAAATGACACATCCTATGCAATTTCCAAGTAGCTTCCTTCCTTGCCACCCTCTCCTCTATAAATCCAACTTACCAATTAGTACAATTATGAATAACACCCTTAAGCTAAGTGTGAAACTCAGCTATCCTGTGAAACATTGGATCATCTTCAAACTGTGGGTTGTCTATGGTGAAGATGAACCTTTAGAGCGGGTTGGTTCCCTTGATGGACCTCCTATAAACTACTGCTTTGATCAAGAAAAAGGATGGAAGAACTAAAATGGAAAGATTTCCTAACCCTAGGAGGTGATGCACCAAAAAATGAGACTTATACATGTTGGTTCAACTCACAACTTCTCTCAAAAAATTAGCTTTATCCTACGCACAACTTAGTTTTCACAAGCTTACACAACAATGTTTCATAAAAAGGTTACGTTTCAATTTCTTGAAGGAAAACTGAAAGTTTTTACAACTACAAGTACTAAAAGGAATAACACAATCCATAACCTGTATAAGTTTTGCTTATTCTTGCATGAAAAATGATTTGTAAATGAGACCTAACTAAAGGATTCAATAATGAAATCACAAAAATTACCTCAAATCATTCACAATATTACTCGGAGCACGAATTTAGAGAAGGAAAACTTGCTTTTTTTTATTGATAAAAAGGAGTTTTTACTTGTACAAATCTGAAAATACTAAAATGAAACTACATAAAGTTGCTGCTCTATAAATCTCAAAATGAGTTACAATCTCATCTCTTTTGCATAAGGCAAAAGAGGAAAGGAAGAACTAACTCCAAAGAGTTGGAAAAACTTGCTTTGTAAAAATCCACCTCAGATAATTGAAGTTGAAAGAGGTTGCACCTCGTAGAAGACGTTGAACATCTATGAAGAGTTGGACTGGATGTGAACTCTAGAGTTGAGGGTTGACTTGAACTCTTTGACTTGTGCATGCTCCTTAAAGTTTGCTTCAACTGAAGTAGAACTGAACCTCCAAGAAAAGCATGAAGATGATTGAAAAAATTTGAGTTTAACCTCTTTGCATGAGGTTTTCAAGTTGTTGGGCGTATAAGGCAAAAAAGCATTTATTTAAGGGCCTCAAACTGCCCCAAAACACATAATTTTAGGCTCAAACTCCCCCTAACTTTAGTTGTGACCATGAGGGCCTCTTAAGTAGGCCTAAACTGCCTCTAAGTCCTTGAAAACTGAGCATTATGGCCACTGGACTTGTGCTTACTCCCATATGACAATAGGTATGTGAAGCTATTTGAAGACAGCCAACTCCTATGATTTCATCTGCTATCCTACGCTGCCCTTATAATGGCTATATGACTACTTGTTGGAGTTGAAACCTATCCCTTGCCATGTAATTTGCTCCCTTGGTATGGATTGTGCTCTGCATTCATTTTCTCATCCTATATGTCCATTGTCTTTTCCAAGTTCAAAATGTAAGACATTAATTAAGCCATGAGTTCCATCAATAATGAGTCCTTTGTATACTTCCTCATATTTCAAAGACATATATAGAGCTCGATTTATGAAAATCAACTCAAAATGATCAACAAAATTTTTTAGCTAGTATTCCTTCGGATGAGTTTGAACCAATGCCATTCTAACTACACATCCTATGGAACTAAGAAGAAAAAAAATCTACAGCTTGTAAATTATTTAAACTTGCTTATAGCTCCATTCACATCACCTTGACATCAACATTCTGACACCAATTCGCAGTGTCTTTTACATCTGATCTACAAGGATTCTTTATATCAACTATATTCAGAAGAGTTAGATTGTCTTCAAGAATCTCCCATGATTCAAAATGAACCCTGTCACTAGGAATTCTTTCATCATCACATATTCTATAAGAAAAAGCAACATACTACAATGTAGCAGCAATCCTTCCTTCGATGACTTTCCTAAATCGATGAGACTTGGAATGACTCATTTCTTACACAAAACCATTGTTATTCATCTATTTGTCTATCTTTTGGCTTTATGACAATCATAATATTGTCCTTTTATAATCATCACTATCACTCTCATTCTTAGACTGCATTTGATTTGCAACTGTCTTCTCCTTTTTGTTATGAAAACTACCTTTTGTTTATTATGATTGTCCAATGCATTTTGTGATTTGGTTTGAAGATCATTATGCATGCTACCACCATTGTTATTTGCAAGCCTTCTCCACTTCTATATCTTATCTTTCCATTACTGCCCCTTAAGCTCATAGTCCTACTGTCATTGTTGCTCACTTGAGCTCATATTTTTGCACTTTTATATCGGCATTTGCTGCTCATTTTTATCGTGATTTGTTGCTCATTTACCTTGAGAATGTTGCACTTTTACTCATAAAAGAAGCTACACTTTTTTATCTGATGAATTTGCTACTCATTTGTCTCTTAATTTTTGCTCATCATTTGTCTCATAATTTTTGCTCATTATTTACCCATATTTTTGCTCTTTTACAGTCATATTTCTGCACTTTATGAAGTCACATTATCTACATTTTTAGTGCCTTTATTGCTACACTTTATGAAGCCATTATTTTTGCCTTCATTTTCTAGTTCATAGTGTTGCTCACTACTAGGTTTCATTTCATATTGCTGCTCATTTGACACTATTTGTTGTTTTCTTTTGACACTATGTTGTTATCATCATTTAGCACTATTTTTTGCCTTCTAAATGCCTTGACTAATGACTGCCTTCTGCTCATTGATGACTGTCCCCAAAATGGACTATGATTACATCATGCTTTTGGAACTCTTGAAACTCAATCCATGACTGCTCTTTTGTGCATATGGTAGTCCCTCTTTTATGCTTCCTCACATTACATTACAAATGATTTCATTAATTTTTTACACATGGTGACTATGATCCTTGCTTGAAAAAAGTTGCCTTCTGCTCATTTATGACTGTCATAGATTAATGGACTATTCATTTACCCCTTTGTCCTTGGATTCTCTCATGGCCTTGGTTGTCTTCATTGTAGGTCAAAATTAAAGTCCTTTAACTCACTGTCAAGGGGCTTCATTTGTCACTGCTCTTTTCTTTGACAGTCATGACTTACCTTTTCTCAGTCAAAAGTATTCAATAAAGTTTTTCATTAAGCACAAAGCATTAAACATTTCCAAAGTCACATTAAAAGGCTTCCATTATCCTTTATCTCTGTATTTTATAACTATCCTCACTTTAACATTTAAGACTTTCATATCTTCCTTAAATATTGCCACACCAACTTCTGTGAAAACACTATCCCCTGTAATAGTGTATTGCCATTGATTGTGCACTAGAAAACCTTGAAGTTCATGGATCATTGTCCCCTTTGCATCAATTTATTCTCATATTCACTACTAATTGACTGCTCATTTTTTATGCCTTATCTTAATGAGAGATTGACAAATGACTGGAACCTTGTCAAGGTTTCCTTATGATGCTTCATCAAATCCGCTTATGACTATATTTGTACTAACAAGATTTAATAAGACCCTCCTTTTTATTTTACAAGAATCAAATATCCTCCTTTTTTTGCTTTTCTTGACTTAAGACCAAAATAAGATTATTTAAATAATGTCAATTTAAATAGTGTCAAGTTGTGCAACAAAAATTAACTACAATACACATTGTTGATCATTTTACTAGTTGTTGTAAGCCAGCCTATAACATGTTTATGTTGATTCGTGTGTTATATTGTGATATTTAAAGACATTCACTTATTCATTTTAAAATCATCTAAGAAAAATACTAAGGAGTGTGTTAGGGTTATCGTTAGAGCATTTATGAGAGCATTCTAGCATCACTTATTAGAACATTGGTAGAGCAAATCATCCTAGGTCTATTGCATGCTTTTGCAATGACCTAAACGAACTTTAATAAAGAAGTACTTACCACTTTCTAATCACCAAGGTTTATGAGGGAAAAATGAGAGCATATAATGAGTAAATATTATTATTCAACACTTTTTGATTGCCAGGATCTTGTGAGGGTAGGTAAAATCATACAATGGATGATGATGATTTATATATATTATTCAAATAAACAGCAATGTATAAAAGATGTAGCAACATATTGCACAACAATACAAATGCATTAGAACAAAAAAAATGTATTCAAATATGTCAAAATGTCATCAAATAGACAACATATAAATATAAACCAAATATGTTATTATAATATGTTGTTGTTCCAAATAAAAATACTTGCTAGAAAATAAAAATAAATCTTTCAACACAAATAAAATCTTCTAGATGAGATTGTCATCAAAAAATCAAAAGGGTTTTATCTTCCAATCTCCAAATTCCAAGGTTTTTATAATTGAATTGATATTTGAGCACAAGGCTCAAGCTAACACATAAATCATATAAAAAATGGCAAATCTCTCAAAATCCAACAAGCTCCTCAATAAATACAACTAGCAAGGCACAAATTTCAATACCTCATTTTCTCTCTCCAAAATAATAATTAATAAAGTAGCATTATTCTCTCTTCAAAATAACCCCCACTTTGTCATGAATGCCAACTTGTAACTCATCATTAATGAGTGTCATACAATCTATCGTGATGAACATGCTAACTATCTAGGAGGTTGCAACAACCTTTTATGGAACACACACCCCATATGCATGAAATTATTTTGTTTATTATGATTTTATTGGTTGTTTATATTTCTCCAAACCATGGTATCTTTATTAAAAATTGTATATCCTTATCAAGAAAATAAAGATAGGATCCACATTTGATAATTAATTAAAAGAGACATTACAAGTTTGTCCTTTCCAAAATTGTTTTCCCACAAATAATGCAGAGTTGGGTGTTTAATAATCTCTTATCCTTCTCATGTAACATCTTCTATAAATAAGTCCCCCAAATAAACCAAATTATGTGATTGTTTCCTTCCAATAACATCTCATATTGATATTATTCTACAATATTTAAATTCTCCAATAATTAAAAATAATTTGGTTTGCCATCTAAAAAATATTTATTTTTCTCAAATTTATATTTATTAGTAATTAATTTTAAAAGAATTTATTTTCATTTTAAATATGGTGATCTCCTACAAAAGAAATCATATATGCAAAGTCTTTAAATGCAAATTATTTACATTTTTTTTTTATTGAAGAAAAGCTTTATTATAAAAAATTCACAAGTTACAAATTAAGCATGGATAGTAGCACTTAACAGTTGCAACATATAGAGTAAAAAAAAAGCCAACTATAAAGATACATCTACCCAGTGATCTGGCCCTCAACTTGCCTGGTGCTAGATAATTTGTGATCATTGGACTCTCTCCTTCTTGGATCTGTAGACTGCCTTCACACCAATCTCCTTGTAGCTATGAGGTGTAAAATACTGAAACATAGGTGATTGGTATGCTTGGTTTATCTCTACTGAATACCTTATTGCAAGTACCTGCTGCTCCAAATCTGGTGATGAATAGCATTTATGGGCATGTGTTATAGGAATGTTGATACTCTCAAACCCCTCCTGAATGTTCCTAGATTAGGTTAATGCACATGATGGTAGGGGTATTGATTCTCAAATCCCTTCATAAATAGTCCTTGAAGTAAGTTCACCCCATGCAATCCGTTGTCACTAATGTTGAAAAATTGAGGTGTTTTCTTAGCTTAATACTTTGTAAAAAATTATGATTGTTGATCTAAATATGCTTTCCTTTGTTACAGATTTTTTGTGGGTGATTATCTGATTAATTCATTTTATCATTTGTAGAATGAAGACAAAAGTTGTAGAAGAATTAGACAGGATATTAGAAAGATTATACAAGCATATATCGTGGAGAAACCCTTTCGAGAAAAAACTCCACCAAGAATCAATGTATTATTTAATCTCTAAAGTAGATTACAATAACTCCAATTCTTGCTTGAGAACGCTTCTTTTTCCTTCACCAAATCTTCTTCACAACCTGCAATAAAACTAATAATAACTCTCTTCAACTTGCTTGAGATAAATAGGCTTTAATCAACTTTGTAAACTCCACAAGAGTTACAATTACAATGCCCAAACCCTATCCCTAAAAGGTATGCCTATTTCTTGCAAGTAAAGTTATGACGTGAAGAACAATGTCAAATCTTCATCTTCATGCATTTGGGCGTCCCAAACTGAAGTACAAACTCAACCTTTATTCTGTAAATATCTTCAAGGGTTTATCCTTAAAGTAGGTGCCCAAGAGTGGGCCCACTTAACTTAGCCTTCTAAAATATCTTAGCATGCAAAGGAGTTAATTCCAAGAAGCCAACTTGGGTGCCCAAGTTGGTTCCAAGTCATTTCCTGTTAACTGAAACATTTCTCAACACCATTCATGCAAGAATGGTCATCCCCTGTTAACTGAAGGTAGTCCCTGTTATCTATCATGCAACTCAAGTCATTAGTCATGCATTCCAAGTTAACTAAAGTCAACTAGCATTCAACTAAAACTAAATGAAGATAACTAAACCATAACTAAACTGAACTAAACTAAACTAAACTAAACTAAACTAAACTGAATTGAACTGAATTGAACTAAATTAAACTAATTCTGAACTAAATTGAACTGAAGTGAGTTGAACTGAACTGATATGAACTAAACTAAACTAAACTTCATGCATGCAAACATCAAACCCTAACTCCTAGGATCTTTACATGCATTTAGAAGTGTTATCTCTTACTCCGAATAGTTAACTGAACTCAAGGTGAGTGTCACCTAACATGTGGGTGCCCCATGTGCCCCTATTATTTAGGAACTCATATTGGACGCCCTCACATGCTCCTAACATTTAGAATTAATTACAAATGTCAATTAACATGTTTTTTTCATCAAATATTAATCTCTTTCTAATCCTAGTGTTTGGGAAACACTTTCCAAGGACTTAGGAGATACATAAAGAATACATATTTAGATCAACAATCATAAAGTTCTAAAAAGTATAAGGCTACATAAACACCTCAATTTTCAACAACTAAGAGGTGTATAATAGTGATGTTGGCTTGAAAGACTTGTCCTACATCCAGTCTAGCCCAAAATAGCAAGGAACAGAGAAGATGCAAAGACGAGCAATGTTGGATGTCCATGCCTTGTTCCAAAACTCCAATTTTGCACATGTAAGGATGATGCTGGCAAGCAATATGGTGGTAAAATTGAAAGAAAAGTTGGTATTTAGCTATCCATAATAATGAAGAAACTCCCAAGCCTTCACTGTCACCAGGTGCAAGACTATTCACACCCTCATCAAGACAACTTTGTAAAGCTTCCAGGGTGCAAAGAAAATATTGGCTAGTCATTAACTCCTTCAAAAGCACCTATGGAAACCCGTTTCAAGATAAACCTCTAAGATTGTCCTCTGGAATCTACAGTTATGTATCCTGCAAACTATTTTTAAAAGATTTAATTTGCATCTAAAGGTTGGCCAATGTAACTTCAAGATTCGGCTTAATTTGGAGAGTATGCTGGAGAATGGTGAAATGGAGCAAGAAATCTATGTTGAGCATCAAGACCTCAATATGAAGAGGGAAAAAGGTATGGGAGAATGCAGCCAAGCACCAAAGTTTCCAAATAAATTTAAGGATAATTTTCCTAAAGGTTTGAGAGATAAGATTGTGATGTTGAGAAACCCCAATCTCCAAGTCCACTTGTGGGGTACAATAGCAGAGAAAGTGGATGAGGGGCACCTTGGGGTCTCCATGCCCCTTTGAGGCCTTGTTTGGATTTTTTTTGTTTTTCAAAGTTGATTATGATGTAATAAGGTCCTAAGGACCATCTTCAATGATTTGTAATAGGCTTTTAGGCTTGGTGTTGAGTTTTGGTGTAATAACTAGGTCTCCACCTCACTATGTAAACTTGGTGCATCTAGGCCAAATAAGGAATCAAGGTGCCATGATGCAACCAGGTATTGGAGAGGAGTCACCTTGGTGTTTTGATGTGATTTGTGGTGTCTTTGACATCTCTTCAATGCTCAATGTAATCAGGTTTAGAGTAGTGTAAATTGCCTTAACTAGGCAATTAGGAGTCTAGTTGAAGTTTGTTGGTTTTCCAACGTCCAACTAATTCAAAAATTAGTTGTAGGAAATTGGGTAGAGGTGGTAAAGGTTGAAATAGGCCTCTCTTGGTCGAGGCAAGTTGATGGTGAAGTTTTGAAGAAGTTAGAATAAGAAATAACTCTAATTTCTCCATTTTTTGTGTATAATTTTCTACTAACTCTCGTGGTATGAACAAAGTACTCTTTGTACGGACAGGAGACCATCATGGTTCGATAGGGGACTGAACTAGCTCTCATTTTGCGGTGATTTGATCCATTTTCATCAAGAAATAAGGGAGATATCTGCATTTTTCTGAAAGTGGCTTAAAAACCTCAAAATTAGGGTTTGGTCCCAAAAAGTCTCTTATATCGCCATCTCCACATGCTCATGGTCTAATTCTTGGTGGGGAGGCGAGGAATAACATTTATTTTATGTTTTTGAAGGTTTTGGAGGATGGCAGAGGTTTTGGAGTGTCTTTTGGAAAACCCTAGGCTTGGCATCTTCATGTGACAAGCCTAGTTTGGTGTTGATTTCTGAGTTTTGTTGGTTTGTGGAAAAAGACCTAAAGAAGTGTGACTATGGAGGTTTGAAATGTATGCAATAATGTTCTAAGAACCAATTTTATGGCTTAGGGGAGTTGGGGTGTGCTTTGGAAACTTGGTTCTTGTTGGGAACAAACAATTTAGGCCTCCTTGTGGCGTGAGGAATGTGTCCTTTAGTGTCAATCTGATCAAGTGTCATACCCTAGGGTTTTGGGGTTTGAAATTAATCCATTTGAGGAGTCTAAAACCAGTTCCATTTGTCTAGGTCTTGTCCTTAAGTTGGTTTTGTGTTGATTTTCCTAGTTGACAGGCTGCAAGGAAAACATGTCGAATAGGAGGTTAATGAGTATTGGATTGTTCTTAAGGCATTAAGCCATGTTGTTGGGTATTGGTGAACCATGGGTGTGTTGTTGAAAGTATTTTCAAATTTGTGGATGTGTTTGGTTGCAGTAGTAGGTGTTTAGGAGGGTTTGCTTGATTGTCCTACATTGGAAGGCTATAAGGTGTCTCTAGGTCAGTCTTGGAAGCGATGGAGAAATGAAGTGTTCCAGTTGCAAACCTGAGTTGTTTGTCATGTTTTGGCATGGGAAAGGTGTCTGAAGCATTACTGAGTCAGTGTAGATTATCTATCCTTGAAAATCCTTGTGGTTGGTAGAGTTATCTCCTTGTTTGAGAAGTGGATTTGAAAGGTCCACTTAAAG
>VDFB02144803.1:0-26655 GCA_007258455.2 Sequoia sempervirens
TGTTGGGATTTTTCCAATTTCTCAGTCATGGCATTGATGATGATGGCGTTGTGTCTGGCCATATGATTGTTTTGCTCAGCAATAATTTTGATAGTATTTTTCATTTTCTCCACCTCAATTTCAACATTTATGTTCTTGCCAGCTTGGTACTGAGTATCTTTGCTGAGACCGTAATCTCTTCATTCCACCTCTTTCTTTTCAATTGCCGCAACCTTGGTTCCCAACTCTTCCAGTTTACTTTGAAGGGCCCAATTTTTTATCTTTAGCTCGTCAATTTCATTGAAAGTCCATTTCAAATGTTTGAAATGGATATCAGCATTATTTCTAGCTAAATTCAAAACATCCACAGAGGGATCCCTATCAGTGTTAAAGCAAGTATTAGCAACGTCAGGAGTAATAGGGGAGCCAGTTCTAGCAATTCTATCCAACGACGGGTCAGCAAAGGGCTCAGTATTGTTAGCACCAGATGCCTCAGAGTCAGGGGAATCTTCGTAGTATGAGAAAAGGTTTTAGCCCGACTTTTTCAACAAATCTAGTTTTTAAGGAAAGGGCTTCCACTGTGCACAACATGAGCTTTAACATTAAGTGGGCTAGGGTTTTCTTTCTCGCATTGGACACAGGGCTACAGGGACAGCCTAGGCCGATCTCTAAATTGGGAAAAAACTCTAAGCAACTGGGTTCAGTATCGTCTTCCTCATAATCAAGGGAGGCTTCCAGATTAGCAGGGATGGGAATTTTTTGGTAATGCTCCACAATTAATCTAATCAGGCCGATATGCAAAATAGGGAATCTTCTAGGGTTTTTCTTATGGTCATCCAAACTTTTCCTCAAAGAACAAAGAAGATAGTAGGGGAAAGAAACCCTTACCTTGTAGCAGAAATGGTTGAGCAGGGAAAAATGATACCCGTAGACCTTGGTGAAATGACCATCCATAGTTATGTACTCCATGATAACACATAGAACCTTTCTCCATAGGGCTTTTATGGTGTCGGTTTCAAAGTAGCTGTTAGCAATTTTCACCAATTTTAGTCTTTCTTTCTCTTTTTTTGGAAATCTGATGACGGCATCATCGGAAAAAACCCTGTCCCTAAAAAAAAATTTCCCATCAGTAGACATACCCGTCACTTCAGCTATCAGGTTTTCGTTGAGCTCTACTTTCCTACCAAAAAGGGTAAGATCCCCATTATCCCATTTTTTTCTCAAAAAGATCTATAGCCTCTTGATTGGAACCATGGAGCTTCTCCAGGAAAGGAAGTAACCCCCCACATTTAACTTTATTCCAAGCCTTAACATTTCTTGTGTGCATCTCATAGCTATCTCAATTCTTTTCCTATCTCCACCCATCTTGGCAGACACAGTGGGGCAGACAAAGAAGAAATCTTAACTAGAACTGGTCCCACCAAATCTAAGAACCCACAAAGCGTGCCAAGCCACCTTGCAGACTAAGCAACTAAGCTCGGTCCCATACAATCTAATTATTGTGATGTGATAACTCCATCATGTCCTCATTAAAGAGATGACACACCTCTTTTCCATGTGATTTATCATAATTCAATAAAGCGCAGACATTAGTGCTTAGATCACTAAAATTTAGCCAAGTGCTCTAATCATTACTCCTAACCCCTTCATTAGCAAAAAAAATTGTGATAGCGTTGGCTTCTCTGTAGGCATGTGAAATTTTAATTTTGTCAAACTTAGCAAGAGTCGAGATGGCGTCATCTATCCATGATTTTATTGTCCATGAGGGGGGGGACTTGCCAAGAAGGCAATCAATAATATTTTTGGAATCGCCTTCAAGCCATAAGTTTTTAAAGTTAAGACTTTGGGCTAAATTTATAATGTGAAAAGCGCCAGTAGCCTCTGCCAAGTGATTCGTTTGGGAACCAAGAGGAGTGGTTGTCGCACCCAGAAAGTTGCCAAAGGAGTCCCTTATGACTCTACCACAGCCCACCGCCCCCAGATTACCTTTAGCCGTACCGTCAAAGTTAGATTTGACCCACCCATTAGGCGGAAAAGACCAGCAAACACCCTCTCTATCCTTCTTGGCTTTTTTAGGGGCACAAGGAAAATTAGGGCTTATATTTCATTCCTTGGCAACTATAAGGTCATAGGATGAGTGAGCCACTTTTTCGGAATTGCTAACCTTCTGGGATATAGCATTGACATTTTCTTTCAAAAATCTAACAATTTTATCAAAAACAATATCCTTCGGAGCTTCTTTATCTCTGTAAATTTTGTTGTTGTGTTCTTTCCAAAGACCCCAAGCAACATAAGGGAAAGAGAAATCCCATAAAAGTCTAAGAATAGAATTGTGAGTCGGAGCTTTCCATTGAAGGAAGAATTCTTCAATAGATGAGGGAAAAACCCAAGAAAGATGCCAAAAATTGATTATTTTTTCCTAGATTGAGGCAGCAAAAGGACAATGAAGGAACATATGACGCACTGACTCAGCGTCCATCTTACAAAGAAAACATCTATTAGGTATTTGAAAGCCACGTTTGCAAAGGTTATCAATCGTGAGCACCTTATTTTGGAGAAGGATCCAAAAAAAATATTAATTTTAGGGACCAAATGTTTGAACCAAGCCTTCGACCAGAAGGGAGGAGAGCCCTAGGAGGAATTAATCCTGGCAAAGGCAGATGAAACAGAATAGTTGCCCGAGGATTCATCAATCCAGACAAGACGATCTTCCAACTGATCAGAGCAAAGTCTAACAGCCAACAAAGAAGACTGAATAGGAGCAAGAGCTTGACTGACAAGACATAGATCCACCCATTTTCCATTCACTCTGTAGTTTTTCACATAAGAACCGAAACGGGCTTTGCAATTCTCAGCCCACCCACTAAAAGAATCAATTTTTATAAGGGGCTCCTTAAACAGCCATCTATCCTCCCAGAATCTAGTTTGGTTTCTGCTTCTAACTCGCCAACCAGTTCCAGAGTCCACAATATTTTTTCCATTGATCAAATTATTCCAGCAGGTTGAACCTCTAGGAAGAAGATGGGAATCCTTCAGAATAATAAGAGAGCAATTGTTCTCTAAATATTTGCTAGCTAGGATATCTGTCCATTCACCTGAGGATGAGAAAATTCTTCATATTTGTTTTGCTAGAAGGATCTTGTTAACCATTCTGATTCTTCTAAGACCTAATCCTCTAGTCTTTTTTGGTCTGCACACCAAATCCCATCCAATTAAAGGTAGTCTTTTCTTTTCTTCAACACCCGACCAAAGAAATCTTTTTTGAATCTTTTATATGGCATCCGCAAACTTAGCAAGAATCTTAAAGAGGCTCAGAGCATAGATCGGAAAATTCTGAAGAGAAGCTTTGAGGAGTTGAAGTTTTCCCGCTTGACTTAATAGAGCTCCTTTCCAACCAGCAAGCTTCTTGCTAAACCTCTCGACCAATGAAATCCAAAAGGATTCAGGAGGTTTAAGGCTTAAGGGTAAGCCAAGATAGGTGGCAGGCAAGGAGTCCACCCTACAACCAAGGATTCTGGAAATTTTGGTTTCTCTGTGAGCCGAGGTGTTGAAGAAGAACAGAGAACTTTTTTGATTATTAATCAGCTGTCCAGATGCTCTCCCATATTTATCGAGCAGAGATTTCAAAGTTTTACTTTCTGAGACCGAGGCTTTACCCAAAAGCATAGTATCATCAACAAATTGTTGATGAGAATAAACCAGGTTGCTAGAGGAAGGGTTGAGACTAATAAGGGATCTATTGTCAACCAACATTTTCAGGTTTCTTCCAAGACTTTCAGCCATGATAGTGAATAAAATAGGAGAAATAGGATCACCCTGTCTTAGACCTCTGGTACTTTGGAAGAAAGTAGTAGGGGATCCATTAACCATTGCAGAAATAGAATCAGTAGACACAAGTTGTTCCACTATTTGAATAACCCTGTTGCAAAATCCAAAAGCCTTTAAAATTTTAAATAAGAAAATCTAGTCAACTCTGTCATAGGCTTTTGATATATCAAGCTTTAACAAGAAGCCTTCAGTCTTAGATTCCACCAAGGAATGGATATTCTCATGCATAGTAACAATAGAGTCAAGGATTTCTCTACTAGGAACGAATCCATTCTGTTGAGGTGAAATCAAAGAAGGCAAAAGAATTAAGAGTCTGGAAGTCAAAAAGATATAGATGATTTTATAGATCAAATTACAAAGGCTTATGGGTCTGAAGGCCTCAAATTTTATCGCTCCAAGATTCTTGGGGATTAGAACCAAGAAGGTGGCATTCAATTCTTTTAGGAGACTTCTAGATCCAAAAAAAGTTTTAACAGCATTCACCACATCGTCTCCAACAATCTCCCAGAACCATTGGAAGAAAAACAAAGGGAAACCATCTGAACCCAGAGCTTTACTCCCATCAAAGGAGAAAATAGCCCTCTTGACTTCCTCATTGGTAGGGATAGCAGACAGCATTGAGTTATTTTCCTGGTTGATTACTTTTGGTATAGCCTCTATTAAATGATCCTGATCATTTTGATTAATTTCATCATTCTCAGAAAGAAGGTTTTTAAAGAATAAAGCAGCATGCTTTCTAATATCCTCCTCCTCCTCATACCTGGTACCATTCACTTCAATTTGAGATATTATGTTGATAGTTCTGTGTTTTGAGGCCGATAGATGAAAGTACCTGGTATTTTTGTCACCTACAGATAACCATAAAGCTCTAGATCTTTGCCTCCAGAACTCCTCCTCCTTTCCGATAATGTCATGCATCTTAATGAGTAGCTCATTCTCTCTTTCCTTTGTATCATTCAAATATACCTCCTAAATTTTATATTGAATCTCCCCCAAATCCGTCTGAAGATCAGATTTGATCCTGAAGATGTTCCCAAAGGACTCTTTTTTCCATTTTTTCAAGTTACATTTCACTTCCCTGAGTTTTTTAGCTATTCTAAACATAGCAGTGCTAGAAATACTTATATTCCACCATTTCCTAATTTCCTCTTTAAAAGTAGGATGAGAGAGCCACATTTTTTCAAGTCCGAAAGGGATATTTTTCTTCTTTTTTATAAGATCCGCAACAAAATTAATAGGGAAATGATCAAATCCAATCCTAGAGAGAGCTTTAAGAGAACAGTAATAATCAAAAAACCAATGATTGGAAACTAAAGATCTATCTAATCTAACCTGTATAAGATCCATCCCCTTCCTGCGATTTGACCAGGTATAGGAAGCTCCATGTAAATCCAAATCTATCAACCCCTGGTTGTCAATGAAACTCTGAAGATCCTCTTTGCTCTCCGCATTGATCTGTGAACCTCCAAATTTTTCTCCATTCATTAAGGGCACAATAAAGTCACCCATAACAACCCAAGACTCTCTATCAAAAATCCTCCTAAAGGCAGCCAGCTCCATCCAAAAGGATTTTCTCAGTCCTTTTCCATTGGGGGCATAGATGTTCAATTGGATCCAACTGAAATTATCCCTAATATGTGTGAATCTAGTAGCAATATGGTTCGTGCCTTCCAAAATTGGATCCCCTTTGATTATGTGACTATTCCAGAAGGTAGCAATACCTCCAGAAGCGCCATTCAAATTGTTTCCATGAGTACTACAGTGCTGAAATAGTTTCACCTTTTCAACTTTTTCCTTTGACACTTTCGTCTCCTAAATAAGAAGAATATTAGGCTTGTGATCTCTAACAAAATTGCATAGAACATCCTGCTTGTGGGGGCTATTGAATCCCCTGATATTCCAAGACATAATCTTCATGAATTGCCAAGGGATTTGAGGCATTCCGAGATGGTTTTCTGAGACCCATCCGCTATATCCTGAAAACTGTTATGCTCTCTTGTCCATTTAATAGATTTTTTCCCTCGAGAATTCTTTGATGCTCCACAGTCTGCCTTTGCTTTTGATCTGGTAGAAATACCACTTGGAGTCTTCCCTTGTTTGTTTTTATTTTTCTTTTTCTTTGATAAGATCTCTTCTTTATCAGTCTCTTCTTGGCTATCCGTCTCTTTACTAGATTCCCATTCCTTATCAGTTAGGAGTGTTCCCAGGGTAATGTCTCCATGATACCATTCAAATGAAAAGATGAGAAGTTACTAGAAAGTTCAGTTGAATGGTCCGAGTTTTCGAGGGAGTCCTTAACCACATCAAAGGAATTAGGATCCGTAAAGTGCTCTACACCCGGAGGAAAAAGACCTTCAGAGGAAGGGAGAGGGAAAGGGATGTTCAGCTCCAAGGACAGTCCCTGAATAGGAATATCCTCCAAACCCGAGGTCTCATCATTTTTCTCTGTTGGGATTAGCTCATGGGAAAAGGGGTTAGCATCTTGGTTCAAATTATCTTCCCTAGCCGACTGATCCTCATTGGATTCATTTTCCTTAATAGGTAAAGTCTTCACAAGATCCTTATGTTGGGGTTCCAACGGATCCTCTCCATTATTTTCCATTACCACTTTAGCCTCATTAGAAGTGCTCTGAACATTAGACTCTTTATTTTCAAAGCTATCTCCTCCAGATTTCTTTTGCCATACCGATTTCAAAGAACCAGCTAGTTTCTCTTTCTCTTTGGTGGCATTTAAGGGGCATTTCTTAGCCTAGTGCCCAGATTTTCTACATTTGAAACAGGCAAACGGGATGGTTTCAAACTCTATTTCCTGTGACCAGGACCCTAGTTTTGACTGGATCTCAATCGATGAGGGAAGGTCAGCATTCTGAGAGACCCCTACACATATTCGTGCAAATACCAACCTCTTTCTAGCAGCTGTCATTGAATCAATAGAAAGGAGCTCACCAAAGGAACTCGCAATACCATAAAAGATATCCTCATTCTAGTATTCCAGGGGAAGGCCCGGAAGTCTGACCCAAACTGGGACATTCTAAAAAATGGAGTCTGAAAGGTCCAAGTTAGAGGACCACTTCTTTAGAGCCAGGGAAGATTTCCCTATAACCCAAGGACCCCCACTTCTATCAGCCAAGATGTCCTCTCTGCAAGTGAATTCAAACGCAAAAAAACCCTTTGGAAGTGCTGCAACTGAGACTTTTCCATTCGTTCTCCATTTATTTTTGACGAACTCCCTGACCACTTCAATGTTTGGTCTAGGGCCCATAAACTTCCCAACCAGGGTTCTTTCCATTAAAGCAATATTATGATCAATTAACAAATCTGGCACAAAAATTGCAAACTTACCTTTTTCCAGGAAGAGATATTTTGCACCGGAGGGAAAGATGATTTTCCATTTGGTTTTACCCCAAACAGAGAAGTCCAGGGTTTGCGATTACCTCCAATGCCGCCAGTGGTCCCCACCACATCTTTAGCTTTTTCGTTTTTTGACCAGCAGGGGAATCCGCAAGATTGATCGCCGGAATATCCTTTCCACCCGGTTCCACCTGGATTTTGTTTCCGGAGTCCACCTCGTCCTGATCACTCTCACCTTGCTTCTTACTCATAAATATCCTTAATACTTGTTTAAATTTTTGGGATGAAACATTGGTAATAGAAGTAGATTTCATAAAATAAAAAAAATATGATTTATTTAGAAAAAAAAAATTAGATTTTTCTAACTAATGGTGCAAATCCAAATCTATGTGCAAACTTTGCATTGGAACTCATGGATTCTAAAAAGTGGACTAAATATTATTGGAACTTGATATGTTGGAAAAGTGAAACCTTAGGGTTTAACTAGGATTTCATAGCTTTTTTCCAAATATGGATCACCAGGGGTTCAAATTGGCCAACAGTAGAAAATCAACTTACAACCTAGAAGGTGAGTCAGTCAACCCTTGGGCTCTAAACCTGGATGGTTTTAGGATGGTTTTTTGATGAAATGTAATGACACAACAAGCTAACAATGAAAATACACTACTTTGGTATGAAAATAGACAATCTATAAACTGACAAACAAATTTGATGACCAAAAATAGACTGAGCAGTCTTGTGTGCACCTATGATTTGAATTTTGACTTGATTTGACTACAGAAGGCCTCCCAAGGTTCCCTTGTCTAGATGAATGAAGCTAAAATATATCTTCACAATACTGAAGTACTTAGTCAAAGGTTCCTTCCTTCCAGATCATGTCAAATATTTTTTAGTTGTTGAGATAATTGAGTTTTTGTATCTTATCAAGTTGTAGAATTTAAATTATCAGTCTTCAATCTTCCTCTAATATTCTTTAGATCTGTAATTTGCACACTCAAAGAGAGGAAACATTGTGCCATATTGGGGCTTGCCTCATTCAAACCTTGTGTTGGTATTTCTACCTCCATAATGGAAAATTTTGATAAAAAAGAGCTTATCATTTTGAGGGATAGAGGTTAAATGAAAAATGAGTGATAAATCAACAATTGGATGCAAATCATCACTCAAATCAAATTTCTTGAATGAATAAAGCCATGGATATATCCTCGAGGCTTGATTTCTATTTTATTTGAAGAGCTACAAGTGTTAATCCTCACAAATAAAATGTATGCATAAATATTAACAAACTCACACAAAACTTGACATGATGCTTTGAAAATGAAATTTGCTCTTGAATGCTCTTGACTTGATAATAATTGCTTCCAAAAGTGTTTGATCACCAATTGTTTCTTAGTTCTTCTCAGTTGGTTTTAAAATGATGCAATGACTAGGTTTTCATATGCAATTAATCTAATTTCCTGCAAATTAAATCCTAATAGCTAACTTTTAAAATTTTACGAATGAAAGAGATTTATTCAAATGGAAAATATAAAGTACTAATGCGATGAAAATTGATCATTATTATAAGTGACACATAGAGAGGAGCTTATATGAAATTGTGCTTTCCAAGTTGACTAGAGCTTGAGATTCAAAATTTCAGGATGAGAGGTAAGAAAAGATGTTAATCATCAAGCCAATCTAAGTTGAAGTGTGCTTCCACAATTTCAAATTTAAGATTCGTAATAGAATTTTTCTTGGCCCTTGAGAAGCTATTGCTCCCCAACCTTTTCATTACATATAACAAGCTTTAGGGAATTCAATTCACAAATAGGTCTCAATAACATAATCAAATGAGAACATTCTCTCATGTCGAACTCATTCAATTTCTTTAGTTTCCCAATTTCCTCCAAAATTTCTCCCAACCCTTCACAAAATGAAATGTCTAGACATTCCAACTACCCAAGTTTTCCAATTGATGGTGGAAGCTCTTTTAGTCCTGGAAATGTAGAAAAATTTAACATTTTTAGAGAGCTCAGATTCCCAAGGTCATAAGGTAACTTCTAGATTAGGTGGCAATTGGTAATAGACCACATTTGAGTAGATTGCATATGACAACAACTCAAGGGCACCTCCTCCAAATTGTTGTAGTGTTCCAAGTTAAAACTTATCAAGTTTAAATTATTGAATGTGGATGTATATTCAAACCATTTGCATAAGCTTAATTATAGCTTCTCTGTGTTTGATAGAGCATTGGATTCTTTTTTATTAGGAAGTGCAATGAACCTCTCCAAGATGATGCTTTTGAGTTTAGTGAGGGAAGATAAAACATTTAGACCTTTTATCATTCCCATCTTTGTACTATAATTGAATACCATGAGACATTTTATCTTCTTCATAGATTTCAGAATTGGGGGAAGAAAGCATTAAGTTGAAATAAATTATAACAAGAGAGCTCCTCTACCTCAAGGAAATTAATCTCTTTCCAATAATTCTCCTCCATAGGGCCTACTTAAATGAATCAAAAAAGAAATCCAATTAGATCATTGTGCATGTTGTCTATGGTTTCTATTTATTTGGGTTAAATGATCATTGCATTGAAGTTGAATACAAGAGATTGAAAAATTAAAGCAAAAAAGAGTGCTTGAGGTTACACTATGAAAAAGGGCATATGACAAATTCACCACTAGTAATTCACCAATGAAAAATTCACCGCCAACAATTCACTATAGGAAAATTCATCTCCATGAAAAATTCACCCCAAGGAAAATTCACCACCAACAATTCATGGTGGTGAATTGCTAGTGGTTAATTTTCCTTGAGGTGAATTTTTCATGGTAGTGAATTTTCTCGCAATGAATTGTTGGTGATGAATTTTCCAACGGTGAATTGTTGATGGTAAATTTTCCTAGGAGAATTCAGAATATAGTGTTCCATTGTCCTATATATGATGAAGTAAGACAAGAACACTGCATATATCCACAAATTTTGAATATCTTACCTAGGATATTTAGTCTACCCAAAAAACACTATTTTGGAGTATCAAGTTCATTCTATTAATTTTTAATGTGAAGTAGAAATATTTTAATACACATGCCAACAAAGTTGTCAAAATTAAAAAAATTCATGAATATGTCAAAAAACATTTGGTGAATTTGATGAAAATAATATATAAAATATATGTTGGTTTAAATATCATATTGTAAGATTTGATTTGTTTAGATGACTCATCTGGAATCACATTAATAGACACATCTTATTGAGGAAGCTAATGTGATTTTAGATGAACCATCTAAACAAAACAAAAATTAGAATGTGATATTTAAACTAATGAGATTTCATATGAACTATCTAAATAAATCAAAACTTAGAATACAATATTTAAGGTTTCCTATAACAGATTTTTGCAATAACCCAACTATGCAAATAGAGAGAAATTGAGCATCAAATGTTGTGCCACTAAGCAACTCCCCTTTTTGTGACAAACTTTTCTCCTTCCTAGGCATCATGAACCTTTTCTTGAGGACTACACTATCTTGGTACCCCAAATGCAAGGACAATTCTTGGATTACATTATCCTGAGAAAAGTATAGCTCTAAGGTATTTTTGTTTGAGATTGTTGCTCTACTCCTGATAATTGCTACAATGCCAACTTAATGTTTAAAATTGATAACAAAAAATCTAGTATATCAAAAAGAAAGGAAATTATGGTGAGGTACTAGTCAATTTCAAAATATTTTTGTTTTCAAGTTCTAATAAGATGGAAAATGCATCATGCCACTGGAGATTCCGAACATAAAACCATATGTCCAATAATGCATCAACGTAGATTTTCTTGTCCTTTGGAAATAAATGTAAGTATTGGAAAAATTCTTTGGAAACATCATCTAATCAATCCATAGTAATTTCCAATATTCTAATTGTTGGCAAATAGGGGTGCAACAATACATAAACAGTGTTGTGACTAGGTGATGGATAGAACAAAAAATATAAAACATAAAGAATAATGCATAGATATATAGCTTAAAATGACAAACAAAAAATTAATATTCATGCATTCATTTTCATATTCCTTTTCACTCCAAAATTACAAAATTACAGAGTACTTTCTCTATTTACACTACAAAGTAAAACATAAACAATTTGGACTATTGTCCAATATAATGATGTGACACTAACACCTAAACTATTGCTTACTACAATGGCGAAGCTGTTGCTGTTAAACTGTTGCATCTGATAAACATTCCCTTCTATTGTATCCTTGTTCTGTGTTGAAAATTCCTTCTACTACTACAGGGTCTCCACAAAATACAACAATAAAACTACTTCATAAAACCAACTATTGCATTCCCTTTTGTCTTGTTTTAAAAAGAAAGCTTAAAATTGAGTGCTTTATTTCAAATTCAAAATTATCTACCACATTAACTTCTACCGAGTGAAATAGGTTACAAGAAATCATATGTGGAGGTAGGTGAGATAAGTTTAACTGAAGATTAATTTTTCCAACACTCCCCCTTAACCTAAAGTTAGATATCATTCTGCAATTTCCTTTTACAACTTATCTCTGAAGTTGTCCACAATGCCAAGCCTATCTCTTAGGCATTCAAATTTTTCTTTTGGAAATTCCTTGGTGAAGATATCAACAAGGTGTTCTTCAGATCTCCAATACTATAATTCAATCCCACCTTGTTCTACCAACTCCCTTATGAAATGCTATCAGATCTCGATGTGTTCACTGCACCCATGGAAGATAGGATTCTTTGTTAGAGCTATTGAGGAAATTTTTTTAGAATGTATGACTATGTTATCTTCTTGTTGTTCCTTCAAGTCTGCAAGTATCCTTCTCAACCAAATATCCTCACATGTTGTTGTGTTTGTTGCAATTTATTCAAATTCTATTGTGCTGAGAGAGACAATGGGATGCTTCTTGGATGCCCATGAGATTACACCTAATCCCATGTGGAACACATATCTCGATGTTCTCTTCCTATCATCTACATTTCCTACCTAATAACTATCCATGAAACTAGCTAACTTGAACTCACTAGATGCACCATACAAAATTCCATAACTTTCTATTCCATTCACATACCTTAAGATCCTTTTTCCTGCTTGGCAATGCATGTCCTTAGACTTTTCCATGAACCCAGAAATCAAACTTAATGCATACATTAAATTAGTCCTAGATGATGTCAAATACATTAAACTTCCAACCATACTTTTGTAGAGGGTTGGGTTCACATCATTGCTACTGTCTTCTTTCTGTAGTTTTTGACCTGTTGCTATTCATGTTGGTGCAAGTTTGTTGTACATTTTAAACCTCCTCAAAATCAGTTTGGCATAGTTAGTTTGCAAAATAAATATGCCATGTTATGTTTGTTGAACTTCAATACCAAGAAAATATTTTAGCAAACCTAAGTCTATCATCTCAAACTCATTCTTCATCACATCTTTGAAATCAACAATCAAGTTGTCACTATTTCTAGTAAAAATCAGATCATCTACATATAAAACAACAATTAAAATATCACCTTTAGCTACTTTGTGGCTCACTACTGCTTTTGTTGAAGCCATTGCTCATTAAATATGAGTCTATTTTGTTGTACCATACCTGAAGTGCTTTTTTCTACCCATAAAGATCTTATCCTCTTGCACTAGGAATTCATAGCCAGGTGGTTGCTCCACATATACGTCTTCTTTTAACACTTTTTTAAAAAGTGTTGACTTCACATCCATTTGAAACACCTTCCAATTGTGTTGGGTTGTAATTGCTATGACTTCCCGAACTGTTTCCAGACTTGCAATTGGTGCATAAGTCTTATCATAATCTATACTAGGTTTTTGTTTGTATCCTTTGACAACTAACCTTGCTTTGTGTCTTTCAATTTTCACTTCTATTGTACACTTGGTCTTGTAGACCCACTTCACTTCAATTACTTGTTTACCCTTGGGTAAATTGGTCACCTCCCATGTTTTATTCCTCTCTATAGCTTCCAACTCTTCATCCATGGCCTTACACCACTTCTCTTCTTTTACTGCTTCCTCAAACTGTGTTGGATCACTATAGGAGAATAATGAAAAATCTAAATTCTAATCAAAATCAACATGCCTTCTATTGTCATAAATCTCCCTCACACTCTTTATATTTCATGGCATTAATGATGCAATTGTAGGGTATAAATTACCTTCTGAGTTGTTTCTACTTTGACCTTTAGAGTTGGTGTACTGTTGGTTGTCGAAGCTACTCCTTTGTTGTACTTTGGAGCTCTTACTCTACTGTGTCTGTTCAAAAATGTTGTTCTATTGAACACTGTCAAAGTTGCTATTTTTTTTATAAGATAAGTAGCATTTACATGGTTTTGTACCTTTTACACAACAATCCTCAAGGGTGAAAAAAGATCAAGTCCAAAGAACAAAACAACTAGCCAAAAAACACTATAGACACAGTAGACTAACAACCAATACTAACACCACACAACAATGGTAGACTAACTAGCATTCTCCCAATTCTGAGAGAGGAGGTTGAAAATATCATCCTTGACCCCTTCTGGGCCTTCTTTAATAGTCTTGTTATCCATCTTGTCCTTCATCACAATAGAGAGGGTGCTAGTCACATAGTGGACCAGCTTGACAATGAACCAGGTCAAGCCAATGAAATTTTTCTCCATCTTCCCCATTCACTCCTGTAGCCCATGAAGCTCCTCCCCTTTATCCATAGTCTTCACAATATTAGCACACTCGACATCCTGAGGGTCAAAGGACTGGGAAGCTGAGTTCTCATTAAGAATTTTATTAAAGTTCAAAAAGTTGCTACGCCCTTCAACAAACTCCTCAGACTCCTCCACATTCCTATTTCCTTTGTTATCAGACCACTCCCCATTAGAATAGATTTCACTAATCTACACTTTCTTGCTATTTTTTTCCAACCTACTAGATCTCCTGATGTTGGTATTTTCAACCCCAGTCTCCACTGTAGCAGCAACCCTAATATCCCCCATGGAATCTCTTCCCACCACATTCTTCCCTCTACTTTCCATGGCCATTGTCTCCATCCAACCCTTCCACTAAGTTGTTGTTTTGTTGAGTACCACCAAAGTTACTATTTTCCAATGCTTTATAGTAGTTTCTCCCTAAGCTAGTGCTCTCTTGAGCTCCTTCTTGGTTGTTGTCTTCTGAAACTTCCTCACCATCAAAGGGTATTATGATTGAAATACCCGTGGTGCTATCCACCATTCCATCCCATGCTTCATTCTCAATGAACACAAGATCACTGTTGATCACTACCTTTTTGGTGATGGGATTATACAACTTGTAGGCTTTTGATTTCTCACTATTGCTTATGAAAATGCATTTTTCACCCTTATCATCAAATTTCTACATTTTTTCTTTTGGCACGAATGCATATTCCACACAACTGAAGATTCTTAGGTGTTGAACACTCCACTTGTTGTTTGTCCAAGCCTCTTGTGGGATTGTATCACAAACATCCTTTGTGGCACACATTCAATATGTGTACAACTATTGCCATAGTTTCAACTAGAAATATGTGTGATAGTCTTTTTACTTTTAGCATACTTGCTACCATGTCTTGAATGGTTCTTTTTTTCCTCCCAGCCACTTTGTTTTTATATGGGGTATACCTTGTTGTGAATTATTTATGAATGCCCTCATTCCTACAAAAAATTAGGAATTATTTGGAGATGTACTCTCCCCCTTTATCTATTCTAAGGGATTTGATATAGTGACCACTCTCCTTTTTAACTGCTGCCTTAAACCATTTAAATTTCTCAAAGGATTCCAATTTGTTTTTCAAAAAATAGACCCAAACATTTTTGCTGTAATCATCTATCAATGTCATGAAATATGTGTTTTCAACTAAGAAGGGGGTTTTCATGGGTCCAAAAAAATCTAAGTGCACTAATTCAAGAGGTTCCTTTTCTCTCCTAGAGTACCTTGATTGAAATGGTTGTTTGTGTTGCTTTCCTAAAATGCAGACTTCACATTTTCCATCTACTTTTACAATAGATGGTAGACTGCTAACTATTCCTTTCCTAGAAAATAGAATTAAACTAGAAAAGCTTAAGTTCCTATACCTTAAATGCCAAAGTTTGGATGGGTCTTTGATAATTGTTTTGAATGCAAACTGCTATTCCATAGTTGATTGTTATTCTTCTTCTATCAGCACCAGTGAACATTGCTATTTTTGTCCTTTTGTTGTGTTTTTTGCAAACACCATGTGCATCCTTAGAGCAAATATTATGTTTCTTGTCATTTGCACTGCTACCATCACTTTCTTGCTGCCTCCTTTGTCAAATATTTTGCACTCTCCATTTTCCATCAAGATTCTATAACCATTTTGGACCATTTTTCCAATTCTCAATAGATTATGCTTCATGCTGGGGGCATAATAGACATCCTAGATTTTCTGCCTCTCACCATTCTTTGTTTGGATGCTGACTACACCCTTTCCAATAATAGGGACTTTCTCATCATTTCCCAATTTGTTTTTTGTTTTTATAATACTATCTATGGAGGAAAATAAATTCTTGTAACCACCCATTTGGTTGTTGTATCCACTATCCAAGTACCAAAATTCATCATTGTTGTGTTCAACAAGGTTGCAAACAATAAAAACATTGGACTATTTGTCATTTTTCAGGTTTGTTCTCTTAGCTACATTTGCATTTTGACTCTCATTGTCACATTGCTTTTTCCTACACTCACTAGCATAATGACCATACTTATGACAGTAAAACCACTGCACATTACTTTTGTCATACCTCAAATTTGAATTGTTGTTCTTCTTCTAGTTTTGGTTTACTGTTTGTGAGCTGCTTGGCTCCTCTTGGTTGTTTGAGTCTCCTCTTCAAGAATTACTTCTTCTGCTGCCTCTTTGATCTTTTCCTCTACTATTTTTGTCTCTTCCCCAACCTCTTCCATTGGTTTAAGCTTTGAAAACTTGCTCTAGGGAAGGAAAATATTTATTTAATCACTGCTTATGGGTTTATAGTGAACCCATCAACTCATCTATAGTCATTTTGGACAAATATTTTTCCTCTTCAATGGAAATGACTATACAATCAAACCTAGTAGGCATACTTCTTAGGATTTTTTCAATAATCCTTTGTTCTTCCATTGTTTCTCCAATAATTCTAAGCTTATTTATCAAAGTAGACACCTTGGTGTGAAAGTTTTAAATTGACTCACCATCTTTTATTTGTAGTCTCAAAATCTCTTCTCAAGAGCTGCAACTTAACCAATATCACTTTATCTGTCCCCTTATAGTTGTTTTGTAGAATTTCCCAAGCTTTTTTTGAGTACTTGGATTCTGCAATGCATGGGAAAATAGCCCCAACCAAGGTTTCCTCAATGAAACTGAGGGATTTTGCATCCTTCATATGATTTTTTCAACTGATTCTTTTGTGCATTAGAGAGGGCTACATAGGCTGCTTGGTTTGTAATATCAGTGAAACCATTGATGACCAACTCCCATAGGTCATTAGCAACCAAGATTTTCTTCATCTTCTTAGCCCAAATGCCATATTTCTTCTCATCAAAATTTGATTACTACTACCAACCTTTTCTCTCACCTCCTACTATTATTCTTAGATTTGAGAAGACTTAATGCCTAGATAACCTAGGGATTTTCCAAACACACCCAAAATAAACTAACTGCCTAGGAAAATAAGGATTTGATACCACTTGTTGGCAGGAAGGGTTGCAATAATACAAAAACAATGATGTGACTGGGTGATGCATATAACAAAAAATAGAAAACACAAAGAACATTGCACAAAGATAGCATAAAATGACACACACAAAAATTAATGTTCATGTGTTCATTTTCATATATTCCTTTTAACTCCAAAATTACAAAATTATAGATTACTTGCTCTATTTACATTAAAAATAAAACATATACAATTTGGATTACTGTCCAATATAATGATGCTACACTCAAACCTAAACTATTACTTACTGTAGTGTTGAAGTTGTTGTTATTACATTTTTGCGTCTAATAAACATTCTCTTCTACTGTCTCCTTGTTTTGTGTAGAAAATTCCTTCTACTATTGTAGGGTCTCCACAAAATACAAAAATAAAACTACTACATAAAACCAACAGTTGCATTTCCTTTTGTCTTGTTTTAAAAAGCAAGCTCAAAATTGAGTGCTTCATTTCAGATTCAAAATTATCTACCACATTAAATTCTTCTAGGTCAAATAGGCTACAAGAAATCATACATGGGGGTAGGTGAGAGAAGTTTGACTAAAGATTAATTTTTCCAACACTAATTAGCCCTAGTTTGTAATAATCTTATATGCATTCTCCTATAGAACAAAAAATATTTTCTCTCTCCCAAGCCTCATGGGATTTCCCATGCAAAGAACTTTCAATCACCTTTAGAGCAAGTGGCATGCCTTCACATTCATCTTGTAGCTGTAATCCAACCAATGGAATTTATCAGATGATTAGTTAGAGGGAAAGATAATTATGCATACAATCAGATCCATAATTTTGGAATATAACTTACTTTCAACTTCAACATTACCTAAAATATACTTTCCTTTAATCAATAACATATTAGATCTAACCATTTATTTTATTAATTGTGCATAACCGAGTGTCTAAATATTTCTTGAACATTCCTTATCTTTTCAAGCCTAAGGACAATAAAAATTTGACAAAATTTTCATCATTGCACTTTCCCTTTGTTTCTTTGTTTGTGAATATATTGACCATAAGATGTGGGCTACTTAGGAATAGTAAACTATTTTTTTTCAAAAATAAACCCCTTATTAATTACATACATGAAAGTCTCTTACAATTCTAGGAGTTTTTAGTCATACACAACATTTTTCTCCCATGTTTTTCAAATGTGAATGCTTACTTCTCCTATTTCAAAAAAAAATATCCACTATAAATTCTACATTATTTTTCATGTACCATATATTTTTTAAATAATAAAAAAAAAAACTATAAGCTGAAAAGAAAAAAAATATACCTCCTTTACCAAAACTGACTAGGTAAAAATTAAAAATATGCCTCCTTTACCAGATTTGTATTTGCGATTCTTGGAATCAATGTTTGTTGAAAATCCTAAAAGTAGAAAAGTGATAGTGCATCCTCTTTGTATAACAATGACAACTGATACACTTGAGTTGACAAGATTGAAGGGATAGTATAATTGTCTCTGGTTTTTATATAAGTTTTGAATCCCGACCATTCAAATAGAAAATTTTCCAAATTTTCTCTAGACCAAACATCATCCAAAATCACTAGTATTTGTTGCATTTTCCTTAAAATCAACTACTTCAGTGTCACGCATGCATTTTCCAAATTTCCAAATTCTCATTTCTTTGTTCTAGCAAGCTTCTTCCAAATAGCCCCAAAAATTCTTTTTAGGTCTGGAGACTCTGAGACAGTGATGAAAGTCACATTGTTGTCAACGTAAATTTTGATATCAATGAGAGAATGCTTGAATTTTAAACTAACTAATCTTAGCATGCATCAAAAAGGATTCTCATAAATATCTTAAAACTAAAAGAGGGGTAAAAATTTATTCAATCCAAACATGAGCAATAGAAAGCAAGGGCATTACACATCCCTATCAATCTCCATGAATTGGTTGGACAAATTTTATGAGAAATCTAGGAGTAATTGATCCCTTTCCACAATATTCCAATCTTGCAAATGATTAAAATCCCATTTAGCCAAACAATCAACAATCCCATTCCATTCACATGAAATGTGATAGAAAGAAACAAAATCCAAGGAAGCACACAAATTAAGAATCTATTTTATAATAACAACCAAATTCCAAATAACATCCTCTAACTATTGCCTCTTTAACAAAGTCACAACCACCTAAGAATCAGATTCAAAAATGATATGTCTCCACCTGAGAGCATAAGTACGCTCCACAAGAAATAAAATGGCAAGATCCTCCATCACATTGTTACTATACCAACCCTTATAAACAAAAAAGATAAACTGGACAGTCCCAGAACTAGTCTATCCAACACCTCCAATACCAACATGACTAGGATTTCCATGAGAAGAATCATCTATGTTGATTTTCAACACACCTTGAGGAGGAGGACACCAACGCCCCTCCCTATTTATCTTCTGGAGGGGATGATGACATCTATTTCTCATGATCTGACCATCCCTCTAAGCAACCCTCCGTTGAAGAGGAAGATTGAGACAAGTACAAAAGGAAACCTCACCTATATCCACACCCTCAGCCAAATCACACTTAGCCACAGTAGTTTCACCCACATAATGTAGAATCCTCCACCACAAATCTTGGATAGCTAGCTTCACATCTTCAAAAATCCTAGAATTCCTCTCCAACCAAATATGACAAATAATAAGAGTCAGTCCCAAAACCCAAGTAATTTGAAGGAAAGAGGTCTTAATAGGGGCCTTCCCCCACTGGGAAAAGAAATCTGCCAAAGAAGAGACATGTCGTCAAGTCAGGTTCCACATAGCCCACCAAAGGTGGCAAAGCCTCCTAGAAAAGGGACACTAAAAGAAGAGATGAGAGACACTCTCTTCACTTTTACAGCACAAAACACACATTGAGGGCCCGTGGAACCCTCTCTTGCACAAGTTATCTTGAGTAAGACACTTGTTTTGGACCACCAACCACAAAAAAAAAATGTACTTGGGCCAAGAACATCTATTACATACTTGCTTCCACCAAGGAACATCAATGTCCCCAAACACCTGCCTAATAAACTCACCATAACCAGTAGAAACTGAGTACTTACCAGATAAATCACTGTTACTCCAAGCTAGGACATCCTGTCTCACCATGAAATTGCATTGCTATGAAGAAAGAATTTGAGACAACTCTTGCCTATCCCCCTTTGACCCTCTTGAAGGCTAATCTTATAAGTGCTTCCATCTAAGACTAGCAGCTTGTCTAATATTCTGAATAGAATTATAATGCTCAATTATGTTCCAACCAGTAGCAACAAAATGGTCACAAAGAGATCGGAGGTGAGGGTAAGCAGAGAGAATAGGAGGATGAACATCAAAAGAATCCCACCAAAAAAGAACATTATGACATACCCAAAAATCCCCTTCTAGACCAACAGAGCCCCTGATTTGAAGGTATTCCAAATCATAGATCCCATTCCTTCTATAGGAAAGTGAGGAACATCAAAAGTGTTAACATCCTTAAGATAATTCTGGGTAAGAATACGGGCCCAAAGCTGATGCTGACTAGTAGACCAACACCAATATAACTTGGTAGCAAGAACTTACCCATTCAAAATAGTAGAATGCAAAACAAGGCCCATCTCTTTTTGCGGCCTACACATCGTATCCCACTTAACAAGACTCCACTTAGCCGATTGAAAATTACCACTCCAAATAAATCTTCATGAGAGAGCATCAAATTCCCTTAAGAAATACAAAGGAGTCATCTAAGCAAAAAACATATAAATAGGGAGATCCTAGATAATGAACTTCATAAGAGTCACTCTTGAAGCAGTAGAAAGCCAACAGTGAGTCCAATGATTGACTTTATTGCACAACTTATCAAGCAAGCTTTTCCAAGAAGACCTTGACTGCCTACCAACATCAAGAGGTATTCTGAGATAGAAAAAGGGAAGAGACCCAATCTCAAACCTGAAAATATAAGCAATCTTCCATTGAATAGATTGAGGAGTATTAAAAAAGAAGATAGAAGACTTGTGCTCATTAACTTTCTAACCAAAAGTAGCAAGCTAAATATCCAAAGCCCACCAAAAAAGAAAAATCCTCCTAAAGACAATCCCTCCCCATAAGGGAAGTTCCATCCACAAACTGAAGATGAGAGAGTTATGGTAGACCATTGACCCATCCCCAACCTTGAATCCTTCCCTAGACAAGCCACGACTTAAGAAATCTTCCCAAACCCTTAGCCATAATAATAAATAGATTAGGGGAAAGAGGATCTCCTTGATGAAGGCCCACAGGTATGTGTAGGATCATCATGGAAAAAAATAGGCCCTTAAGTGGCAAAATTGAAAAATCGAAATTAGGCAACTTGGTAAAAGTGAATAAGTTATCTATATTATTTCAAAATATGTAGAATAGAATCTGTAACAAAATTTAATTTACTTTTCTAAACCATTAGGTTTATTTAAAAAAAATCTATTTGGTGAAAATTTGTTTCAATGTGGTAGTACTTAAATTTCAATGAAAAATAAAGAAGTAGATTATTCGTCCCAACCACCCTAATACAATAAAATGATAATATTTTTTATAATATTTTAGACATAAGTAGAGGGACTCATGTCCAGATCTTGATACATGCACGTAATTTCTTCCCAAATTAAATAATTAATTATGAATTTTTGACCCACAAATTTTAAAAAAATATATAAACTCATATGTCTAACCATAGCTTAGTCAAAACTTAATGAAATTTAATTTTCTTTTTTTAATCCTATGGTATCTGCGAAACTGGGGAGATATGCATGTTTTGCTTGGTTAAAATACATTCATTGAAAACTATAGATGTTTAGCCTTTGATCAACACTGAGTAAATTAATTCAAATAGAAAATGAATCATAATTATTTAGTAAATTCAAAGTAAAACCTTAATTTAAATTGGGGTGGAAGGTAAAGTCTCCTTGAAAAACCCTTTTCGAACTGCATCAATTTTTAGTAAAAAATTCATCAGGCTACATACAAATACCATCCCTTGTGCCACTTTTTGGGCCATCATGATCTACTTGAGATACCCCCTAGAGGCCTAAAAAATCTCAGAAGGTTCCCCATTCATAGAAGAATAGAAAAAGAGGGAAAGAGGTAATATAACTCTCATAGTCCAATTGACCCAATCTATACTAAAACCAAAGCCTAAGAGAATTTTCTACAAAAAATGCCACTTAACTCTATCATAAGCTTTGGCCATATCCAATTTGATAAACGTAGATTTGTCCTTAGATGTTGTCATAGAGTGAATGAATTTAGAAGCAACCACCAAAACATCTAGGATTTGTCTACCAGCCACAAAGCCTCCTTGCTCCTCGGAGATTATAAAGGGAAGAAAAACTCTACTTAGCCTCCTGCAATCAATTTGGTAATAGTTTACACCACATTATAGAGAAATAGGTCAAAAGAATTCAAGTTGATCAACACCTTCCTTTTTAGGAATGAGGACAAAAAATTAGAGTTCAAGGCACAAAGAATCTGCTTACTACAAAGAGATTCCTAAGTAACCTCTAGAAAATTCAAACTTATAATATCCCAAAATTCCTAAAAAAATTCAATAGGAAAACCATCCGGACCAGGGGCTTTACCTTTATTCATCCCAAAAACAACCTCTTCCAATTCCAGCAAAGAAATCAAATGAATGAGGAAATCATTTATCTCCTTGGAGATCAGGGAAGGAGTGGAAGCAAGGATCAAATTCTCCTCATTTTCTGTAGGGGGAAAATGCTAAAAAAAAAGAGCAAAACAAAACTCTCTAGGGTCTCACAAGATAAAGCTTGCAAAGAAGAAATGTGGATCCCATCCACAGTGAACAAAGAGGAGATACAACTTCTATTGCAATGAGCCTACATAGAATGATGGAAGAATTTAGCAATATCCTAGTCCCTTTCTTGAAGCCAATTAATCCAAGCCTTTTTCTTCTAGAAGATCTCCTCCTAAAGCTGCCACTCTTCCACTACTCTCACAGCCTGGCATTCTGCTTCACCCATCTAAGAAACCAAAATCCTAAATTTGGTGAGTAATCACATCTAGGTACACCTAGGAATTCCTCTTCATAACCTTAAAGTTACAAAAACTCATCCTATTCCATCTCTTAATGTGAAATTTAACATACTAAAGTTTCTTAACAAAGGTGTACATAGATGTACCATAAGTTGGGCTTCCATCACGCCATCACTAGGCTATAAGATCATGTAAAGAAGACTCATGAAGCCACATAAGCTTGAACTTAAAAGGAGGATTCTTGGGAGCTATAAAATTGATTACTGAAAGTTTAATTGGCTAATGATCAAAACCCCTCCAATCAAGAATCACAAAACTAGTAACTAACCTACCTCCCATAAGAAAATAGGAAACAAGAAATCTATCCAACCTTTCAAAGATTACTTCCTCTCTATGCCATCTATTATTCCAAGTAAAACCTCCATTAGACGGCTTAACATCAATTAAAGCAAGAAAATCCACATTCTCCTAAAAAATATTAGAAGTAGGACCAAGCCAGGGAAGCCCACCTCTTTTCTCCTCCAAGCTAAACACAAAATTAAAATCACCAACTAAAATCCAAGGAAGTTATGGAGCTCACATGATCTAACATACCTTATATGATCCCAAAGCTATATTTTTCCACAAATATCAATCAGGGCATAAACATTGGTAACCAAAATGGTCTCACCAATTTTCAAGGAAGAGGCAACCATGGAAATGGTAGAGTGACTAGAAATCCACTAAAGTGGAGCAATATTTCTTGGATCCCAAAAAGGATCCAAACACCTAAAACTCCCTTGAGAACCAATTCACTAACATTGGCCAAAATACCAAATATGAGAAGCATACTGAAGCATGAAATCAACTAAAATTTTTGTCTCCTAAACACAAAAACTGTCTGGAGAATTATCAACAACCAGATCATGAATAACCTTTTTACAGGAGGTGATATTCAACCCCCTTAGTATTCCATGAGAGAACAATCATGGGGGAGATGGAGAAAAGTGGCTATCAATGGATTTAATAGACCCATATTCCATGAAAAAATCTCTGGTATGCTTAATCTTCTCAAGATCCTTCTTGCGACCACTTTTAGAGAGTGCTTAGATAATCCCTTCATAATCAAGCAATGTTGCACCACCAAGTCTAGAGAATAATATTTGCTTATGCCAGAAACTAGCCCCTTCTTTGCCAAATCTTCCAAAACAATATCATCTAGGTAATCTTGCATAGGGTCATTCAGAGATACCAGTGGATCTTACATACCCTATGATAAATGAATATCTTGACCAGAACCCTGTCCCTACACCATAGTACTACTCATACCAACAACATCAGAAGGCACATTTGATAGTATTCCTTCCTCCAAGGTTGAGGTGTCCAACACCTTAAACTGATTAAAGTGCTCTTCATTCTTCATTTCCTTCAGAGATCTCTTCTAACCATGACCCTTAGCCCGAGGCTTAACTGACACAAATCCATCTTTATCTGATTCACCCTCCATGATGGAAAATTTCCCTTTATCCACCTTAACTACTTTTGGAGCCAAAGAAAAAGGGGAGGAATTAGTAGGGGGATATTTGTTTATCCTAGGAAAATGCTTGTGAAGATGTCCATACTCATGACAAATCCAACAATGAAAAGGAAGGGACACATAATCAATTTGTTGAATTAAGGACAAGTACTGAGACAAATTTCTAGAGAATCTGACAAGGGATTATTCAAATCAACCTCCACACAAATCCAAGAAAAGGAAATAACCTTTCTTTCAAGGGTTTGTTGAGAAACTACAATAGGCTTACCAAGGAGAGTCGTAATCCGTTGTAAAATATCTTCTCTCCAAAACTCTAAGGGGAGCTATAGTAGACGGATCTAGACTGAAACCATCGATGAAAATTCTTCAAGTGTATTAAAACCCATATGCCATGGTCTTATAAACAACCCAACATGATTATAAAAGTAGGGTCCTCCCTCAAAAACTCGATTCCTATCAGCCATATTGGAAAAGACAACCACAAAATAGCTATTTGTAGCCACCATTAACTCCATGTCACCATTAACCTTCCACGTACACCTTATGCAAGCATCCAAAGCAAGCAAAGGAATACAAATCCCAAGAAATTTGCAAATTAAATAATTTCTACTCCAATAATAAACATCATCATCCAAAAATTTTGGAGAAAGAACCAAGATTGGATGATCCTAACTCCTAGGAAAACAACGATTCACCTTCTTCAATTTGGGGCCCTCCCCCACATAAAAAGACTTAGACTACTAAGCTTTCAACCCTGATGAAGATCCATTATCCAACCCACCATGATCAACCACCACCAAAATATAAGAGACCTACTGCTCCGCCATGATCCAAACAAAAGAAACCCCATAAAAGTAGAAATAACGCAACCCCAAACACCAAGCAACACTAAGGAAACAAAAATGAAACAACTGAACATCCCTCGCAAGCTGAAACAACCCCCCACAGTAAATCGCAACCACAAAAACCTGTTTTCTCCACATGAAAATCCATCACAAGAAAGAGAGAGGAAGAACCCAAGACTTATTATAGGCCACGGGGCTCCAAACCAGTGCATGCACAACCCTCCATCCACCTCCTTCTCATAAATATCTTAAATTTTGATTGCACAATTTTTTAAAATAAGGTGTAAATTTTGTATTAATTTTTTTTATTGAAATATATTATCAAAATCTCTATCGTTATACAAAAAAATAAATAATTTGTCCAACTCAGAAAGTTGTCTCAGGCTAAACAGTCACATGTAGGGGATCCCATTCTCAAAGTATTTCAAGAAATTTGAATGATAAATGATATTTTTATCATATATCATTATCTTCATCAATAGTGCGCAATTAATTGAACTAACTATTTGACTATATTAATATTTAAACACTATACACAAAAACTATCATAGAGAAAAGAACAATACCTCTAATTTGATGATCATTGCAGAGAGCTAGTGATAGACTAGTTTTACCTCCACTAGCCATACATTGCACCACAACAAATGACACCTAATTCTATATCAAAATTCCCTTCAAATAATTAATGCATTTCTCTACTCCCATATAAAATATAAAATCTCCAAGAACAACATATGTCGAATCCTCCTCTATTTCAATACTGCCAATAAAATGAACATAATCCATGAGTTAAGCTATTTGCAAACTGCGAACTGTTAAGCTTCTTTGCAATTTCAAATGTAGTTCTATCTATTCTTCTATCAAGATGCATTTTATATAAGTAATAGATGTGGTGAATGAACATTCGCCTAGATTTCCAAGAAGTTGTGGGTATGTGCAGGATCATGATGGGCCAAAAAGTGGTGATATGATGGGTATGTGTAGGGTATATGGCTAACTACTTTTTTTTTACCCAAAATTGATGAAACAAAAAGGGTTTTTAAACGAGATTCTCATCTTTCCACCAATATAAATTATTTTTTACTTTGAATTTAATAAATAATTATTATTCATTTTCTATTTGAATTACGACTAAAGTCCTAATTGATAGGCTGATTGAAAAAAACCTATAACTTTCAAATGATATCACATTTTTTGAATCGAAAACATACTTCACATTCTATGCTTTGCATACTATAGGATTTTAAAAAAATTAAAAAAATTCATGAAGTTTTGACCAAGTGAAGGTGGTTAGAAGCATGATTTTTTTATATTTTTTAAAATTTGTAACAAAAAATTCATAATTAATTATTTACTTGGAAATAATTATAAAAAAGTATGCATCATATCTAGACATGAGTCCTCTACTAATATATACAATCTTATAAAAAAAATATTATCATTT